>JANAVB010015398.1:5890856-5905856 GCA_029216955.1 Iris pallida | reverse complement strand
CAGTAAGGCATTGATCAAAGGAGTCAATGAGCGATAACTCCATGTCATATCTAGCCATAATCCAAATATTCCCACGTTGGTTAGAGTAGGAACATTGAAACCCCAGTTTGAGTTGATAAGAGAGCAATTTGTCAATGTTAACTTTTGGTTCAACGATAACCACAATAGGAACTTTGTTTGTTCTACAGAGAGACTTCAGTCTTTTAAGAGCCATAGGATCAGCAATGCCCCTAATATTCCAACTTAGGATTTTAAGCATTAGAGGAGGAGGGGGGAAGGAGTTTGAGCGAGCTTAGCCGATCGGAGGACTCGGGTGGCGGGGATGGGAGGAGCTTTCTTTTTCTTTTGTGTCCCTGGGATCGTAGGGAGGCATGGCCTGTCGCCATCAACACGAGCAGTTAAGTCTGCAGCTTCTGGATCACCAGTCGAAGGGCCAATGGGCTCCGAATTTTCAACAGGGACTTCAATGTCCTTCTGAGCATCCGTAGCGTCGACTTCGTCCGCCCAGGATCCGATCTCTCCTTCTTCTACTTCTTCCAGGTGTGCAGCAGTAGGTGAAGGGGATTGGAAGGAGTCACTCGTGGGAATGAGGGATGTAAAGTAGAGAAGATGCCAATTGTAGATGAGTGACAGGTGAAGAAATGGCTGCGGAAGAATTAATGTTCTCAGTAAGTACCTCATTGGGAGGCTCACCCTGAGAGGAGTTATCCTGCTGATCTGTCGGAGGCGGTGGGGCATTAATTGGAGGGTCAATCAATGGCTGACCCTGATTGGATGTCTTCCTTGTTCAAAATTGTAGGCCCCACAGGCTTGGAACAGGATCGATGATTAATTTTGTGTTTTGTGGAGGAGGATGAATCACAGTAGTTGAATTAACTTTGCAGAGGTCTCTAGTATGTCCTTGGTGTTTGCACAATGAGCAGAATCTAGGGATGGTTTCATATTCAATCTTCTGAACAAAAGTACGTCCATTCGGGAGATTAATACGAACCATGGGGAAGCTGTTTGCTCGCATCCACTTCAACGAAGACACGAGCTGTACTAGGTCGTGTAAATTCTTCTGTAGCTTTATCCAGTTTGAGGGGGGTACCAATACCCATAACTATAAAAAGAGAGCATTTTTAGAAAAAGCTGATGAGGGAGACCAGTAAAGATACCCATGTAGGAGCCAATGGGGATTCGTGAGCCGCATTGAAATCTTTAGACCAACGAAAGACGCATATCGGAGCCTTAGCAACATACCAGATCTCTCTTGCCCTAAGGCGTAAGAAATCAATCTCAAGAGACGGCCGAATAATATATGTTAGGGTCGATCACCCCAACCTGCACCTCACCAGCGAACTGAAAGCCCATGAAGCACTTTCGGATCACATCGATGGGTGGCCGGGCGTGGAAAACTTCCCAATCAAAGCGAATCTGAATGGCTGGATCAGGATCTTCTCATCTTCTTCAGAGAAGGAGACGACAGGGACCCCCTTCGAAAAAAAGGAGTTTTAACAGAGATCGATGGGGCCGTCGGGGTCGACCCACCACCTCTGCAAAGGTCTTCGACGCCATGAACCGTCAAACAGAGACACGACGGTCGAATGATCCGGTCGCGAGAAGGACGCCGGCCGGCCAGAGGCCAAGCCGGAATCGGTGGATTAAGGTTCTAGGCGTGGCGCTCTCTCAAGGAAGAGAGAGCTATATATATATATATATATATATATATATATATATATATATTCACTTATGTGAAATTTCCTCTTTATTATCATCACTAATCATGGTTAATCAACATCCCTATTTTCCTTTGCGACTTTGGACTGCTACCTATCGACCTTGGCTATTTTGGATTACTCTGGACACTGTCAGATCGCCGCACCACCCTCAGGCAAGATACCTTGCCATATTTACTGTTTATATGTATTCTGTATTTTATAATTACTGCATATTTACTGTTGTCTATACTAGTTTATCCAGTTGCATCTCTCTTAACTGTTTATAGTTTACTTATTGTGCTTTCAAGTTATATAGGGTATAATATTATTAGTTATATTTTCATTGTTGTGCATGTGGACCTAGAGTTAAGGGACTACCATCTGTTTAGTACATTTCATAACTTTGTCACGAATGTGCCACGAGATGTGTGTGAGTTGTGAAAATATAGAGGTCACTTGCGTTTTGGCTAATCCCCCGTGCGTATGCATTAGGAATAACTGCCAATAGGTGCATGTTAGAAGACTTGGCAGTTATTAGGAATAAACATTATTATGGAAGCAACATGTGTTTGTGTGTTCTGGTTATGACGCATGTATAGTATCATAGGAAGGGAGAAGATAGCTATTAGCATTGGGGCTACTATTTATTTTACACACTCTTTGGAGCCGATAGGGACCCGGATGAGCGCTACTTACTGCCGATGGCCGTTAGTGACTCGGATGAGCGCTACTTACGGCAGTTCTTCTTTTATTTGTGATGCTGATCATAAAGCCCCCGCGTAGAATGTTGTCCTCAAAGTGCATATTACCTAGACGGTTAGGGAACCATTTGTGTTGTCATATGTTGTTTACATATTCAGTTTATACGGCATTTTTTCCTGTATCTTATTATGTCCCTCTGAGGACCCGGTGATTTCTCCAGGTGTATGTTTTCATAATTTCGCAGGTATTCTAGCCAAGGTCGTGATCTTCTCTATTCCTTCAAAGATGACTTGCTATTGGATCTTTCTTCGCTTCGCTTGACAAATTCTTTCATTTTTTTATTTCTTCTCATTTAAATAGTTGGTATTATATTTGTCTCCGCCCAACGACTTGTACAAAATGATAATTCAAAGTTGATTTTATGATATCATTATTCTTTTATTTTGTGTATGAGATTTGTTGTCATAGTATATATGCATTTACAGCTTACGTATATTTATTATACGCCTGGCTTGTCTACGTTCCTAGTTATGTATTTTGGGACTAGGGCGTTACAAGAACTCGATTAGGGTAAACGTTCAAATTTTTGAATGTTGGAGATCCAAAAGATAGGAAATGCTTCTGACCAGAAGTGATTTATGGGGACCGAGTTTCGGGCAAACTCGACCCGAGTTCGGCTACTGGGTTTTCAGGATATTTTGGTTCAAAAAAGCTTTTGGATATTGGTTTGGTTTGGGAAAAAGATAGGTTTTTTTGTGAGGGTAAAATTCAAAATGTCAGTGATCTGACTCATAAAATAATCTAGACTTAATAAATAAAAAATACATAATAAACTATAAAACTTTGCTTTGACGAGTTTGGATGCAGTATTCTGTAGCCTTCTTGCTTTACGTATCAAAGTCAGAGTTTTAGGTCAATTATTAATCAGGTTGATCATGACACATAGGCCAACAGTATGGACTACTTTCTTCGTTAGTGGATGTCCTTCTTATATGCCCTGACTTTTTGCATCTGAAGCAGATAGTTTCTTCATCGTTATTTTCATGGATGTTTTTTCTTTCAGTTAGATCTCTCAAACTTTAAGAATTTTCTGAAGTTTTTGACTAGCAGGGCCTGTTCATCACTATTGAAATCTTCTTTGTCAAAATCATTGCATGAGACTCTTCTGGCTTGAGCTTTGAAGGCGATTGATTTTTCTTTGGGGGTTTTCTCTTCAAAGTCTTGTAGGTCCATCTCATGGGTCATGAGGTTGCCCATCAGTGTCTCCAATGTCATCGTGGTGAGGTTATTTCCTTCTATGATCGCGGTGGCCTTCAGGTTCTAGTTCTTTGTTAGAGCCCAGTACCTTTCTGATCTTCAAGTGATTGATGCAATCTTTACCAAAGATTGTAGAGGATTAGTAATGTCAAGGAAAACGAGTGAACATCTGTGTAATTGACTCACCGGGTTTCATCTTGAAGGACTCGTATTCCTGTGTCAATCTACTGATTTTGGATTACTTTACTTAGGAAGTTCTTTCATGAGTTACCTCAAGAAATCTCCAAATTTTATTAGATGTGGTACAGGTGGATACGCGATTAAACTCAGTTTTGTCAATTGCACAGAATAGTTTATTGATGGTCGTACGACTAGCCTGTGTTTTCATGCTCAGTGTATTTGTCATGCGACTTGTCTACTAACACACCATAAATCACTGTTCTAGGTAGTTTTTATAACCGTCTATAACTATCGACCAAAGATCGAAGTCCAGTAACTTTAGAAAGAAACTCATCCATGTTTTCCAGTAGGTATAATTGTTCCTTCAAATGTGGGGTCTATTTGTGGATTGCCCTTCACCATTGAATATGGATTTAACAGCTTTTATAGATATATATTATCTGATGGTTATGTATATGTATAACATGCTCTGATACCAATTGTAGGACCGTTGAGCACCTCTAGAGCAGGGTGAATAGAATGTGTACGTGTGTAGTGAAAAATATTACCAATTAAAATGTATATACTATGGCAAGTATGAGCAATATAACAGAATTGCAGTAAAGTAAGAGTCAAGAAGATCAAACTCAGTAACACAAGATATATACTAGTTTTCCTCTAAGAGGATTAGTCCAGTCTCGACTATCATGCTCGATGTTAATCCACTATGGCACAAGCTTTAACTGAGCGCTTACGACTCTTACAACATGTGATTGGCGAAGAGCGCACGACCGTCTCCAAAGGACGATTTGAAAATTGGAACATTTTCTGAATGCAGCCTCCGTTACAACTCTTCAACACCAAACTCTAGATTAAACAGAAACTGTACTAGCTTGGCTAAGAGTAGTATAGGCTTGATTTGAAAGTATAGCTCGTAGAAAACACTTAGTAATGAATAGAGAAGAGAAGATGGAATGAATGAGTGATTTGGAAATGTGAAATTCTTCTCTATTTATAGTATTTTTATAACCGAATTCGGGTAGAGTTTGGATACAGAAATCTCATATTCGAACGTTGGATGCAGATTTGGAGGGAATTCAAAAACAAATTGAACTGACTTGGACCGAACTCGGGCCGAGTTCTGGCCGAGTTCTGCCAGGGTCAGAATAGAACTGTTTAGACCAATTTTATTAGGTTTTGGGCTTGTTTTGGAATGTGGACTCTAGATATGTATATGTGGATAGGTAGGCTATAATTTTTGGGGACTGAAAAAAGCTAAGCCAGTACAGATCCTGGTCAATCTTTATATTTTTTCTACACTCAATAAAAATAAAATTACAGAAGAAATATGAAAAAGACTTGATCTTGATTCTATTGCTTTTGGTTCTTGATGACGATGCGACGCTTATAGTTTGTAGCAGTAGGACGCAGATTTAGGATACAGATGTTCTTCTGACTTGAAACCTGTAAACGTGTAGCAGTATATGTATTTTGTGTATCGACCAAAGTTAACATTGATTATAAAAATCAGGTGTGATCATTAACCAATGGGCCAACAAGGGACACCCTGGTGAATACACTTATTCCGGCGATAGCGACGCATGGAGGCGTCCCGTCCATGTGACCTTCCTCCGAACCAGGGTCTATTAAGCCCGGGCAGTGGAGCACCAACCAAGACATCAGGTAATGGTAGGGAAGCTCCACCGGGGGAACTCATTGTTCTTTCTGCCATGCTTGATTATCCTTTCTAAGAACTCCCGCATGCCACGTATGATATTGTAGACCATGACAAGTGGAGATCAAGGCGATATCCAAACACCAGCTTCATGGCTGGCATGATGAGGTTCCTGCTCATCCTCTCAACGGACCCATTTTAGCCCACTGGATCTGAACTGAGCCCAAGCCCATGTAGTCATGTGGCACGTCCTAACATTCGTATTGATAGAATTTGGTATGATTATGTTGTATTCCGTATTAGTGATCTAATAAATATTTTTAAGTATCGTTAGTTAAATATTATTAATATTTGATATTCAACGACACTTGTACAAAGTATGTCTTCGTACATTTTAGGATTTTTAGACTGTACATAATGGTGTATACATAATTATTGAGTTATGAATTTTGTTATTATTATTATTTTTATTGTTAATATTTATTATTGAGGTATTATTATATATAATTTTATTATTATTGGTATATTATTATTGCAAATAGATGTTATAATATATATTATATATTATTATATTTTATATATATAAATATGTGTTTGATGAAGTATATACATATGAGTACATAGATATGCATATGTAAACATATATGTATATATATAACATATATATATATATATGTATAGATTAATAAAGAAAAAGAAACCCATCTCAGCTGGACCATTCCAGCCGAGCAGGCCCCAACCCGAGCTAACTTCCCAAACAAACCGAGAGAACCCAACCACTCGGCCTTAACCGACCCGACACCAAAGTGAAATATATATACAGAGAGAGAGAGAGGTACGAGGAAAACTCAAAACCCTAATCCAGCACTCCGCTACGCTACCCTGGGTCTGTGCGGGGCCCCACCGTGCCGCCACTGGCCGAAGAGCCGTCGGCCGGCCAAACCATGCACAGGCGCTGATTCAAAAGCAGCAGCAGCAGGGCGAAGAGGTGATTTCAACATGCGATATCTCAACGGTCATTTGATCGTTTCCTGTCCCGTAAACTCTAGTACGATCACAATATAACCATCTTAAATCCCTGTTAAATATTTTAAATTCTAGGGACACGAAACTCGAGAGAAATTGAGTTGAAATCATGAAAAAACCTATCAAAATAGGACACCTAAATCAGTCTAACGACTCTAGTTCGCGGTCAGTTTTCTCCCAACACATGCACGATTTCGAAATTCTATTTGAAGACACTTATAGACAATATATAGGAGATTAAAACCCTTCTTTTTTTCCTATATTCATGCAATGCGTGCCGAATAAACAACCCCCAAAGATTAGGAAAAATCTGTTTTAAAATATTAAAAATTATGAAAAACTCTTCGATACGACGTGCGTCCCGCCAATCCGGGCGACGTGGTCGCGAATCGAAAGCATCAAAAGGTGCGTAAAGGCTTCGTGGACGTGTGGGCTTTGACGGAATTCAAATTGGTTGCGTGTGTGCGACGAATTTGATGCGTATCCGTCAAAATTTACCGTATCGGCCTATGTGCAAATTTTCTAATTACTTTGTGCACGCTTGTCAGATCGAGATGAAACTTGCGCCAACAGGACCGTATCGTTTTTTTTCTATATGCCACGTTTGGTCCAATTCTGAGACAGTTGATTGGATCGTCGTTTTGCGGGCCCCACGGTCCGATTCAACGGGCGATTTTGTGCACGGCCTGCCGGAATCCAACTCTGGACATATGGTTGAGTTCGTATCATCAAAACGAATTCGTAGACATGTAGTTTGATGACTTTAGAGACCAATGACTCTGGCACGCTTTTTGGTGCAAAGTGGGTCCAACGGAGGATACTGTTTTGACCAAAAATTATCGTTTGCCCCTGTGTCTGGAATTGGACTTAAGGACAAGCAATTTAGCTAATTTGACTATTCTGAGAACATTGGTGATATTTATTTCAGCTTTCGGGGACTGTTGTTTGAGTTTTGACTATTGTGGCACACTTAGTGGTTTGGATTATCGGTTTCACCAGCAAAGGACTACAGGCGAGTACAGTTTATTGTTTGTTTTTAGTATTGATCTTTACTATACATCAGTATTTAGTCGATAGATATGTGATTTTAGTTTTATGTTGATTTCGTTCCTTGTTGTGTCGGGAGGGTGAAGTACCAACGATGTGTGATCTGCCTTTAGACCGTGTAGACCGTGATTATTATTGCATTTATACCTGTAGACCGTGTAGACCGTGATATTATTGTATTTATACTGTGTAGATCGTGTAGACCGTGATTATTATTTTTGTAGACATTGTTTCTTATTGCAGTATTTCGTGTAGAACCGTGTAACTTTAGACCGTGTGGACCGTGTCGCATAATTGTCCCGACACCAATCATATATCAAAGGTACTTCAGTCGGTCAGTTGGTGAGTATTTTATTGTATTTTTTCTGTTCTTGGTATTTAGTTTTATTCTATCTTTCTTCATTTATTTTTATGAATCATATGTCTAAAGGCTAACCTCTGTAGTATAGTCATTTTCATATATTAAAACTGCATTCAGTGAATTATACTCGTTCCATTCCTGACTGAAACCAATATTTTTCAGGTTAGCCGTGGATTCACTTAGCATGGGAAGTTACGGGTGTACTTGCAGATGAAAAGCCTAGAAACTAGCTAGGTAGATGAGTTGTAGTCATTCCAACATTTGTACGAGTTTATATTTTATGCAAATGTAAAACTTGTGAATATTATAAGTTAAATTTTTATAATGAGCATTGTTTTATTTTGATCATCATGGCCGTGACAGCGTTCTACCGCCGACTCTACGGCGTAGGCTAGCTTGGACACGTCTCGTATCCGGAAAAAAAAATGGGTGCGGGTCGTGACATAACCCCATTTTTGATACATATGATGATTTTACTTTGAGCAATTAGGTGAAGCCTTTAGTGACCTATCAGGTGATTACAGAAAACTGCGTAGTAAATATGAAAACTCTAAGAAGGTACTCAAGGAGTACAAAGGTGAAATAGGAAGACTCACCGACCAACTAGCTGAGGTTAGAAGTAATGATAATTCTAGTAAGGTAGGTGAGCTCTCTTCTGTTAAGCTTTTACTACACGAGACCACAAGACTATCCGAAGAGAAAGACAAGACCATTACCCAACTAGAGGAAGACCTACTCAAAGAGAAGAAGAGTCTTTAGCAAGCACTTATCAGGAATGATACACTTACTGCTGATTATACTAGCATTGTATGAAACATCCAAAAAGTTGAAAATTAGGTTAGGAAAATAGCCTGAAGTTGCTGCTTCCTGCCGTAACAGTGTCACTTACCGAAACATCAAAACACTATCAAACCCAACACTGTAGACCAAACCAAACCATTGTCCAAGAAGACCAATAGGCATGCATTCTTTTATACTAGAAAACCAAGACCTACCAATCATTCACAGCACACTGCTTCTAACACTCAACATGTTAAATGTAATTATTGTGGCCTCATTGGTCATCTCTCTCCTACATGTAGTGTAAGAAGTTTGTTGATTTAAAGATATATGTATGGATACTGGAAACTAACATTCCAGGACCCTACAACAAATGGGTACCAAAGTTTTCATCTGCAAATTCCTTTATAGGTGGAACACCCTTCACATGCTAGAAGAAAATGGATCCTCGACAGCGGTTGCTCACGGCACATGACCAGTGATGCTTCATTATTCATAATACAGTCGAAGAAGAAAGAAGGATACATCTCCTTTGATAATAATCTTAAAGGGTACATAATTGGTATCGGCAATATTGGTAAGGCCCCCTACCCTGTGATTAAAGATGTCTGTCTAGTTACCGAGTTAAAACATAACCTACTCAGCATAAGCCATTTAGCTGACCATGGTTATGGTATTAACTTCATCAAAGACAAATGTACTATAGTTGATAGCTCAACTGGTAGTACTATCTTTGAAGGTATCAGGGAAGACAATATATATAATATATATGTTTTCTATTTGTTAGAAGATGCTAACAAAGCAGACAGATGTTTAATAGCCAAAAGTAATGAGAGTCAACTATGGCATATGAGACTCGGTCTTGTAAATATGGACACAATCTCAAGATTATCCACAAAGAAGCTGGTACGAGGCTTACCGGACATTACTTTCAAGAAGGATACGGTATGTAGTGAATGTGAAAAGAACAAAGCAACCCGATCCGTATTTAAGTCTAAGAACGTTGTAAGTACCACTAGACCTCTACAATTACTGCATATAAATTTATTTGGACCTAGTAGAATTGCTAGCCTAGGTGGTAAGTTATATGCTTTTGTAATAGTAGATGATTTCTCTAGATACACGTGGGTATATTTTCTTGCACGCAAGAACAATGCATTGTTAGAATTTGTCACCTTTTGCATAAAGTTCAAAATGAGAAAGTTTTCATGATCACTCGTATTCGAAGCGATCATGGCGACGAATTTGAGAATGCAGATTCAAGCAATCGTATGACACACACGGTTATCTGTATGAGTTCTCTTGCCCTAGGACTCCACAACAAAATGAGTTGTGGAACGTAAGAACAAGACTCTATCCGAAATGACTAGAGTAATGTTAAAACAGTTTAGTCTACCGAAATACTTTTGGGCTGAAGATGTCAATACAGCTTGCTATGTTCTCAATAGGGTTCTAATTCGACATATATCGAAAAAAAACTCCCTATGAGCTATGGTTTGATAACATCCACTGTTTCTTATTTTAAAATATTTGGTTGTAAATGCTTTATTTTTAATACTAAAGACAATCTGAAAATTTTTGACGAAAAGGCCGATGAAGGTATCTTTTTAGGTTATGCGGCGAAGAGCAAAGGGTACCGAGTCTTCAACAAGAGAACCATGATCATTGAAGAAACGATAAATGTTACATTCGACAAACTAAATCAACATTCATTCGATGATGATGATGATAATGAAGTCATCAGTACAAATAAATATAGCACCTGCAGAACCTACAAGCACAACACTAGCTGATCCTCTAGGCAGATCACGTATAGAACCAGAAGCCAGACCCAGCTACCATGAGAGTTTGCCAAAAAGAAGAAAGTTTTTGGCAGATCATCCCAAGGACTTGATAATAGGTGAGATTACCTGGGGTCTAAGTACTCGTTCCTCCAGTAAAGATATAGTTTCCTATGTTGTATTTATTTCACAGCTTGAACCCAAAACTATTGAAGCATGTAGCGATACTTTTTGGTTAGATGCTATGCAAGGAATTGAACCAATTTGAACAAAATCAAATTTGGGAACTTGTTCCCAATCCCATTAATCATCCGGTCATTGGCACCCGATGGATACTTCGAAATAAACTGAATACGAATGGTTTAGTGACTCGTAATAAGGCTCAACTCGTAGCTCAAAGATACAATCAAGAGGACGGTATCGACTACGATGAAACCTATGCCCCAGTTGCGAGATTAGAATCCATTCGTATGTTATGTGCATTTGCTTGTTTTTATAACTTTAAATTGTTTCAAATGGATGTCAAGAGTACATTTTTGAACGATTTTAGAAAAGAAGAAGTTTATGTAGCTCAACCTCTAGGTTTTACTAATTTCAAAAACCCTGATTATGTTTTCAAGTTGAAGAAAGCCTTATACGGTTTGAAACAAGGCCCTCGTGCTTGGTATGATCGTCTAAGATCTTTTTTACTTGACAACGGGTTTACAAAAGGCAAGTTGATACTATACTTTTTATAAAGTCTTTTAATGGAAATCTTCTTTTAGTTCAAATTTATGTAGATGATATTATCTTTGGATCTACTGATGAATCTCTTTGTCAAGAATTTTCAAAGTATATACAGAATGAGTTTGAGATGAGGATGATGGGAGAACTGAAATTCTTTCTCGGACTGCAAATCAAATAAACCAACAATGGGACGTTCATTAATCAAGCCAAGTACACAAAAGATTTATTGAAAAGTTCGATCTGGAAACAGTCAAACCACTTGGCACTCCGATGGCAACTTCAACCAAGCTTGATATTGATGAACAAGGCAAACCGATCGACATACGTAAGTATCGAGGTATGATTGGTAAACTTTATTTAACTGCTAGTCGTCTAGATATAATGTTTAGCGTTTGCTTATGTGCACATTTTCAAGCTAACCCTAAAGAATCATATTTGTGTGCGGTTAAGCGTATCTTCGATACCTTAAAGGTACTTCTTCTATCGGCTTATGGTATCCCAAAACCACTTCCTTTGACCTAACCGATTTCTCGAATGCTAATTTTGCTGGATGGAAAGTGGATAGAAAATGTACCAGCGGCACGTGTCATCTCCTAGGCAAGGCTCTAGTCTCTTGGTTTAGCAAAAAACAAAATTCTGTCGCATTATCAACAACTAAGGCTGAGTATATCGCCGCAGGACGTTGTTGTGCACAAATTTTGTGGATGAAGCAAACCCTAGAAGACTTGGTTTACTTTACACACACATACCTATTTTCTGTAACAACACTAGTCCTATTAATTTGACTAAGTATCCTGTATGTCACTCTCGCACTAAGCAATTAGCAGAAGATCATTTTAATTATTTACGTCGAGAATTAGGAATTTTAGATATCAATAATATTAATTAATTTTGTTTTATCGATTATTTTTCACTACTCAAAAACTATTTTTGAGACAAGCCTACAAAGGGTCTGTCTGTCACGACTACGGTCGAAGCGAAGCGGCATTTAATTGTTCCCCAGTGAACTCCCGTTAGGGACAGTACCCTTACAGCTAATCTAAAACAGTCACTGTGTTACAAAATTTAATTTATAAAATAATATTAATTATATTAATTGAAATTTAAAATAAATATACTTGGAATTAAATAATTGAAAAGAGTTGATAAAAGGAAAGTAGCCTGCAAAATTCTGTTTGAAAAATTACCTCACCAGAACCCTTGGCAAACTCGGCCCAAATTCGGCCAGTGTTCGGCCAGAGTTCGGTTGCTGGTATATGTTTTAAGTCAAACCGAGGGCCCCCTTCTTCTCATCTTCTTCAAAACTCCTCAAACACAGCAGCAGTCGCCCGAGCCCCCTTCACCCTAGAACTTTCCAAGTCCATTCTTCCAATCTACTTGGAGATTTCTATCCAAACTTTGGATTTGTGCGGAGATTCTCATCCTCTACCACATACTCCAATCTTGGAAGGTAAAACCATCTCCTTTCCTCTCTTTCAAGTTCTTAGTATTTCATCTTTTTGGACACAATGCCTTTGCGTTTCAATCCATCCAAGAGGAAGAAGACCACGGGTAGTGAATAAGCTTCGTCTTCAAATCCTTACGTTGATTCACTCTTTTCCCGATCCAATCGGCCGACGGCACATATAACGAGTTTTATATTGAAACTCATGATCAATCCTTACTATGGTACGCGAATTTCTCGATGCGTAACATATGCACCGGAGCCCCGATTAAATAGACTATATTTCCTGACCAACGTCCATTCTTTGAAGCACTAGGGTTATATTATTTTGTCACCAAACAATTTCCTATCGCCACTAATGCTATTAGACTTTTTTAGTGCAACTTCACATTGGACACTTTTGCTGTTAGAACTCGTGTCGGTAGAATTAGTATCGAGTTTAAGGATGTCGTTTTAGCGAAAATCCTTGTAACAAAGGCGCCCGGCTGATGATATTACTGAATTTGATTTCCTCACAGGCACGACTCTAAGCAGTTTCAAGAATGAACTCTGTTCTCCTGCCTGCGTCATTCTGGTAAGTTTAAGGCTGCTAACTTGAAGTTATTCAACTATGGTTGCACCGCATCATCTACTCCACTATCTTACCCAAATCTACCTCAAAAGATGATGTTACCACCCTTGAACTATCTGCCCTTTATCATATTCTTAAGGGTATTAAATTTTTTGTCCCCAAGACTATTATTCAGATGATGGGTCGATGTCGTGGAGGGATCGCAACCTTGCTTATGCGATGATTACCCCTCATTTTCCAGCATTTCGATATTGACTTATCCACTTGTGCTCTTGAGTCTGAGCCCAAGTATCTTCAGCTATCACGTCGTAGTGCAGCCGTCCCTCCTGCTCCTCCTACTGCTCCTGCTCTACCTCCTCAGGATTACCCTATGTCATTTGAGGGTGTCCATCAGCATCTATCAGATTTGCGAGCGTTTATTACTGACACATCTAGGGAACACGAGTTCCGTGATGCCAGTCGATTTAGGCTCTCGCCAATTCTTTTACCGACCTCCGATTCGCTCAGACTGGACATTCTGTCAGTTCTTCCCAGAGATCAAGCTGTTTCATGATACCGCTATGAGGATGAGGCAGTACGTTCTTTCTTTCAGCCTGGTAACATATGATTGGTACCGTGGTTCTGGTGCTACTCCACACCCTTTTGGAGCTGACACTTCTGGAGCTGGTCCATCCGGACATGGTGGCACTACTGGCGCTGCTGATGATGATGACTTTGAGGATATGTGATTTAGACGTGATGTATTTTTGTCTAGATGTCATTTAGTGTGACTTTTATTTTTGTCTATGTTTACTTGGAAATGCTTCGACATTCCAAGATATTATTAGTACTTTATCTTTTTATTTGCACTGAGACTGTATTTGTTGTGAGTGTACTAAACTTCTTTATGCTTTTCATAGCATGTTTCTATTTTAGCTTAGCATTATTCCTTATTTCATATTATAGCACTATATTCTTTTTATGCTTCAACATATAAACTGCCTGTGAAATACATGTTTATCCCTATTTTTTTGTATTTCTTCAACGTTTGTTTCTTGCATGAATTGCGGGGAAGCTTCTCTACTTGCAATTATTTTGCTAAGTGATAATGGGGGAGAAATAGGATCTAACATCTTTTACAGGATACAGAAATTTTTTTAGGACATAGTACAATATTTTGATTCTTTTCAAATCTCAAACGATCGAGATATTATATCGGTCAAGGTTTGTCAATTATCAAAATAGGGAAGCTTGTTGGCCCATTGGTCATGGACGAACCTGATTTTAATAATTGATCAAACTCTGTCTCGATATAAGGGCTACTTGGACTATTTGGACAACTTGGACAACTACTAAAGAACTGCTACTTATCTGTTCAAACCGAAGTCGATTTTGTCGTATGAGTCTGTATGAAATGTAATTTTCATATTTATTGAGTCTAGGAATACTTTGTATACCGAGTCGTACTGGCAAATAGGCTACCCCCAAAACTTTTTCAAAAATATCCTATGTTTTAAAAAAATATACCATTTTACAAAAGCTCATAACTGCTTAAACTTTTCAAAAATCCAAAACCGAAATCTGCTTTTTAAAATGACCAAAAATTCAAAATAACCCTAGAAGAATTCGTCCAAAATTTGGCCTGAATTCTCCTAGTGTACGTTGGATTTATAACTTGGTCTTCCTGCAGTTACGGATGCAACGGCTATTTGCCAAGATTCTCTCATAGAGTTCTGTCCAAATTCTGTTAGAGTTCTGACTTTGGAAAACCTATAAATAGAAAAAAAATTCA
>JANAVB010015398.1:5875233-5885843 GCA_029216955.1 Iris pallida | reverse complement strand
GCATTGTTTTATTTATTTTGATCATCATGGCCGTGACAGCGTTCTACTGCCGACTCTACGCGTAGGCTAGCTTGGACATGTCTCGTATCCGGAAAAAAAAACGGGTGCGGGTCGTGACATAACCCATTTTTGATACATATGATGATTTTACTTTTGAGCAATTAGGAAGCCTTTAGTGACCTATCAGGTGATTACAGAAAACTGCGTAGTAAATATGAAAACTCTAAGAAGGTACTTAAGGAGTACAAGGTGAAATAGGAAGACTCACCGACCAACTAGCTGAGGTTAGAAGTAATGATAATTATAGTAAGGTAGGTGAGCTCTCTTCGTTAAGCTTTTACTACACGAGACCACAAGACTATCCGAAGAGAAAGACAAGACCATTACCCAACTAGAGGAAGACCTACTCAAAGAGAAGAAGATCTTTAGCAAGCACTTATCAGGAATTACACTTACTGCTGATTATACTACATTGTATGAAACATCCAAAAAGTTGAAATTAGGTTAGAAAAATAGCCTGAAGTTGTTGCTTCCTGCCGTAACACGTGTCACTTACCGAAACATCAAAACACTATCAAACCCACACTGTCAGACAAACCAAACCATTGTCCAAGAAGACCAATAGGCATTCTTTTATACTAGAAAACCAAGACCTACCAATCATTCACGCACACTGCTTCTAACACTCAACATGTTAAATGTCATTATTGTGGCCTCATTGGTCATCTCTCTCCTACATGTAGTGTAAGGAAGTTTGTTGATTTAAAGATATATGTATGGATACTGGAAACTAACATTCCAGGACCCTACAACAAATGGGTACCAAAGTTTTTATCTGCAAATTCCTTTATAGGAACACCCTTCACATGCTAGAAGAAAATGGATCCTCGACAGCGGTTGCTCACGGCACATGACCAGTGATGCTTCATTATTTATAATACAATCAAAGAAGAAAGAAGGATACATCTCCTTTGATAATAATCTTAAAGGGTACATAATTGGTATCGGCAATATTGGTAAGGCCCCCTACCCTGTGATTAAAGATGTCTGTCTAGTTACCGAGTTAAAACATAACCTACTCAGCATAACCATTTAGCTGACCATGGTTATGGTATTAACTTCATCAAAGACAAATGTACTATAGTTGATAGCTCAACTGGTAGTACTATCTTTGAAGGTATCAGGGAAGACAATATATAAATATATATGTTTTCTATTTGTTAGAAGATGCTAACAAAGCAGACAGATGTTTAATAGCCAAAAGTAATGAGAGTCAACTATGGCATATGAGACTCGGTCTTGTAAATATGGACACAATCTCAAGATTATCCACAAAGAAGCTGGTACGAGGCTTACCGGACATTACTTTCAAGAAGGATACGGTATGTAGTGAATGTGAAAAGAACAAAGCAACCCGATCCGTATTTAAGTCTAAGAACGTTGTAAGTACCACTAGACCTCTACAATTACTGCATATAAATTTATTTGGACCTAGTAGAATTGCTAGCCTAGGTGGTAAGTTATATGCTTTTGTAATAGTAGATGATTTCTCTAGATACACGGGGGTAATTTCTTGCACGCAAGAACAATGCATTTTAGAATTGTCACCTTTTGCAAGAAAGTTCAAAATGAGAAAGTTTTCATGATCACTCGTATTCGAAGCGATCATGGCAACGAATTTGAGAATGCAGAGTTCAAGCAATCGTAGACACACACGATTATCTGTATGAGTTCTCTTGCCCTAGGACTCCACAACAAAATAGAGTTGTGGAACGTAAGAACAAGACTCTATCCGAAATGACTAGAGTAATGTTAAAACAGTTTAGTCTACCGAAATACTTTTGGGCTGAAGATGTCAATACAGCTTGCTATGTACTCAATAGGGTTCTAATTCGACATATATCGAAAAAAAACTCCCTATGAGCTATGGTTTGATAGAACATCCACTGTTTCTTATTTTAAAATATTTGGGTGTAAATGCTTTATTTTAATACTAAAGATAATCTGAAAATTTTTGACGAAAAGGCCGATGAAGGTATCTTTTTAGGTTATGCGGCGAAGAGCAAAGGGTACCGAGTCTTCAACAAGAGAACCATGATCATTGAAGAAACGATAAATGTTACATTCGACGAACTAAATCAATATTCATTCGATGATGATGATGATAATGAAGTCATCAGTACAAATAAATATAGCACCTGCAGAACCTACAAGCACAACACTAGCTGATCCTCTAGGCAGATCACGTATAGAACCAGAAGCCAGACCCAGCTACCATGAGAGTTTGCCAAAAAGAAGAAAGTTTTTGGCAGATCATCCCAAGGACTTGATAATAGGTGAGATTACCTGGGGTCTAAGTACTCGTTCCTCCAGTAAAGATATAGTTTCCTGTGTTGTATTTATTTCACAGCTTGAACCCAAAACTAATGAAGCCTGTAGCGATACTTTTTGGTTAGATGCTATGCAAGAGGAATTGAACCAATTTGAACAAAATCAAATTTGGGAACTTGTTCCCAATCCCATTAATCATCCGGTCATTGGCACCCGATGGATACTTCGAAATAAACTGAATACGAATGGTTTAGTGACTCGTAATAAGGCTCAACTCGTAGCTCAAAGATACAATCAAGAGGACGGTATCGACTACGATGAAACCTATGCCCCAGTTGCGAGATTAGAATCCATTCTTATGTTATGTGCATTTGCATGTTTTTATAACTTTAAATTGTTTCAAATGGATGTCAAGAGTACATTTTTGACCGATTTTAGAAAAGAAGAAGTTTATGTAGCTCAACCTCTAGGTTTTACTAATTTCAAAAACCCTGATTATGTTTTCAAGTTGAAGAAAGCCTTATACAGTTTGAAACAAGGCCCTCGTGCTTGGTATGATCGTCTAAGATCTTTTTTACTTGACAACGGGTTTACAAAAGGCAAGCTTGATACTATACTTTTTATAAAGTCTTTTAATGGAAATCTTCTTTTAGTTCAAATTTATGTAGATGATATTATCTTTGGATCTACTGATGAATCTCTTTGTCAAGAATTTTCAAAGTATATACAGAATGAGTTTGAGATGAGGATGATGGGAGAACTAAAATTCTTTCTCGGACTGCAAATCAAATAAACCAACAATGGGACGTTCATTAATCAAGCCAAGTACACAAAAGATTTATTGAAGAAGTTCAATCTGGAAACAGTCAAACCGCTTGGCACTCCGATGGCAACTTCAACCAAGCTTGATATTGATGAACAAGGCAAACCGATCGACATACGTAAGTATCGAGGTATGATTGGTAAACTTTATTTAACTGCTGGTCGTCTAGATATAATGTTTAGCGTTTGCTTATGTGCACATTTTCAAGCTAACCCTAAAGAATCATATTTGTGCACGGTTAAGCGTATCTTCCGATACCTTAAAGGTACTTCTTCTATCAGCTTATGGTATCCCAAAACCACTTCCTTTGACCTAACCAGTTTCTCAGATGCTAATTTTGCTGGATCAAAAGTGGATAGAAAATGTACCAGCGGCACGTGTCATCTCCTAGGCAAGGCTCTAGTCTCTTGGTTTAGCAAAAAAACAAAATTCTGTCGTATTATCAACAACTAAGGCTGAGTATATCGCCGCAGGACGTTGTTGTGCACAAATTTTGTGGATGAAGCAAACCCTAGAAGACTTGGTTTACTTTACACACACATACCTATTTTCTGTAACAACATTAGTCCTATTAATTTGACTAAGTATCCTGTATGTCACTCTCGCACTAAGCAATTAGCATAAGATCATTTTAATTATTTACGTCGAGAATTAGGAATTTTAGATATCAATAATATTAATTAATTTTGTTTTATCGATTATTTTTTACTACTCAAAAACTATTTTTAAGACAAGCCTACAAAGGGTCTGTCTGTCACCATGACTACGGTCGAAGCGAAGCGACATTTAATTGTTCCCAGTGAACTCCCGTTAGCTTCGACAGTACCCTTACAGCTAATCTAAAACAGTCACTGTGTTACAAAATTTAATTTATAAAATAATATTAATTATATTAATTAAAATTTAAATAAATATACTTGGAATTAAATAATTGAAAAGAGTTGATAAAAGGAAAGTAGCCTGCAAAATTCTGTTTGAAAAATTACCTCACCAGAACCCTTGGCAAACTCGGCCCAAATTCGGCCAGTGTTCGGCCAAAGTTCGGTTGATGGTATATGTTTTAAGTCAGAACCGAGGGCCCCCTTCTTCTCATCTTCTTCAAAACTCCTCAAACACAGCAGCAGTCGCCCGAGCCCCCCTTCACCCTAGAACTTCTCCAAGTCCATTCTTCCAATCTACTTGGAGATTTCTATCCAAACTTTGGATTTGTGCGGAGATTCTCATCCTCTACCATATACTCCAATCTTGGAAGGTAAAACCATCTCCTTTTCTCTCTTTCAAGTTCTTAGTATTTCATCTTTTTGGACACAATGCCTTTGCGTTTCAATCCATCCAAGAGGAAGAAGACCACGGGTAGTGAATAAGCTTCATCTTCAAATCCTTACGTTGATTCACTCTTTTCCCCGATCCAATCGGCCGACGACACATATAGCGAGTTTTATATTGAAACTCATGATCAATCCTTACTATAGTACGCGAATTTCTCGATGCGTAACATATGCACCGGAGCCCCGATTAAATAGACTATATTTTCTGACCAACGTCCATTCTTTGAAGCACTAGGGTTATATTATTTTGTCACCAAACAATTTCCTATCGCCACTAATGCTATTAGACTTTTTTAGTGCAACTTCACATTGTACACTTTTGCTGTTAGAACTCGTGTCGGTGGAATTAGTATCGAGTTTAAGGATGTCGTTTTAGCAAAAATCCTTGTAACAAAGACGCCCGACTTGATGATATTACTGAATTTGATTTCCTCACAGGCACGACTCTAAGCAGTTTCAAGAATGAACTCTGTTCTCCTGCCTGCGTACATTCTGGTAAGTTTAAGGCTGCTAACTTGAAGTTATTCAACTATGAGTTGCACCGCATCATCTACTCCACTATCTTACCCAAATCTACCTCAAAAGATGATGTTACCACCCTTGAACTATCTGCCCTTTATCATATTCTTAAGGGTATTAAATTTTTTGGCCCCAAGACTATTATTCAGATGATGGGTCGATGTCGTGGAGGGATCGCAACCTTGCTTATGCGATGATTATCCCCCTCATTTTCCAGTATTTCGATATTGACTTATCTACTTGTGCTCTTGAGTCTGAGCCCAAGTATCTTCAGCTATCACGTCGTAGCACAGCCGTCCCTCCTGCTCCTCCTACTGCTCCTGCTCTACCTCCTCAGGATTACCCTATGTCATTTGAGGGTGTCCATCAGCATCTATCGGATTTGCGAGCGTTTATTACTGATACATCTAGGGAACGCGAGTTTCGTGATGCCAGTCGATTTCAGGCTCTCGCCAATTCTTTTACCAACCTCTGATTCGCTCAGACTGGACATTTTGTCAGTTCTCCTCCCAGAGATCAAGCTGTTTCATGATACCGCTATGAGGATGAGGCAGTACGTTCTTTCTTTCAACCTGGTAACGCATATGATTGGTACCGTGGTTCTGGTGCTACTCCACACCCTTTTGGAGCTGACACTTCTGGAGCTGGTCCATCCGGACATGGTGGCACTACTGGCGCTGCTGATGATAATGACTTTGAGGATATGTGATTTAGACATGATGTATTTTTGTCTAGATGTCATTTAGTGTGACTTTTATTTTTGTCTATGTTTACTTGGAAATGCTTCGACATTCCAAGATATTATTAGTACTTTATCTTTTATTTGCACTGAGACTGTATTTGTTGAGTTGATGTACTAAACTTCTTTATGCTTTTCATAGCATGTTTCTATTTTCAGCTTAGCATTATTCCTTATTTCATATTATAGCACTATATTCTTTTTATGCTTCAACATATAAACTGCCTGTGAAATACATGTTTATCCCTATTTTTTTTGTATTTCTTCAACGTTTGTTTCTTATGCATGAATTGCGGGGAAGCTTCTCTACTTGCAATTATTTTGCTAAGTGATAATGGGAGAGAAATAGGATCTAACATCTTTTACAGTAGTACAATATTTTGATTCTTTTCAAATCTCAAACGATCGAGATATTATATCGGTCAAGGTTTGTCAATTATCAAAATAGGGGAGATTGTTGGCCCATTGGTCATGGACGAACCTGATTTTAATAATTAATCAAACTCTGTCTCGATATAAGGGCTACTTGGACTATTTGGACAACTTGGACAACTACTAAAGAACTGCTACTTATCTGTTCAAGACCGAAGTCGATTTTGTCGTATGAGTCTGTATGAAATGTAATTTTCATATTTATTGAGTCTAGGAATACTTTGTATATCGAGTCGTACTGGCAAATAGGCTACTCCCAAAACTTTTTCAAAAATATCCTATGTTTTAAAAAAATATACCATTTTACAAAAGCTAATAACTGCTTAAACTTTTCAAAAAGCCAAAACCAAAATCTGCCTTTTAAAATGACCAAAAATTCAAAATAACCTTAGACGAATTCGTCCAGAATTTGGCCTGAATTCTCCTAGTGTACATTGGATTTATAACTTGGTCTTCCTGCAGTTACGGATGCAACGGCTATTTGCCAAGATTCTCTCATAGAGTTCTGCCCAAATTCTGTTAGAGTTCTGACTTTAGAAAACCTATAAATAGAGAAAGATTTCAATCATTTCAACTC
Source organism: Iris pallida (assembly GCA_029216955.1). NCBI lineage: Eukaryota > Viridiplantae > Streptophyta > Magnoliopsida > Asparagales > Iridaceae > Iris > Iris pallida. The sequence goes on along the minus strand of JANAVB010015398.1, from coordinate 5,879,094 downwards.
ACTCATTCACTTTCTCATCTCTTCTCGCTAAGCTTAAACGTCTTCCAAAGTGCTCTAAAGCTTTCTTTTTCAAATCCTAAGCTAGTTACAATCATCTAGTCGATTTGTCAGTACAATACGGTCTAGAAGCTTCAGAGTGATTTTAATCAGAGACTTGATTGAAGAAAGATACTTCACAATTGAAGCTGGTCGAGTACTTCGTACCAAAGCTCGCGTTGTAGAAGTTGCAAGGACTTCGTATAAAAACTTGCGGTATTTTCCAATAGTGGATTCAATTGGAAGTTAGAGTTCTTCCGACTGGAATAGTCCTCACAAGAGAAAAACCTGTATACATCGCCATCTTTGCGTTTGCTTTCTGATCTCTGCCTTTACATTTATTCACTTGTGATATATACATTCTCTGTGATCTTGTTGCTAACTTTTTAATTAGCTAAATTTCGCTGCCTACTCTATTCACCCCCTAGAGTATTGCGCTTTACGATTTGTTCCTACAACCCCACCTCTGCTATGTCGGACAACCCCATATCCTCCACCACGCTCTTTCCAGCTAGCCACCACACCTCCGACCTAGCTGCGACAATCACCACAGATCGCCCGCTCCCAACTCCCCATCATCATCACCATCAACGACCACCACCCATCATGCCCGACCCCGCTAGATTGGAGTACGACGACCTCCGTCGTTGTCACCACAGCAAGATCCGAACCCACCACCAAAACCTGCAGTAACCCCTTCCACCAACACCACTACCGGCGCTACCCTACGCTATCCACCACCACATTATCATAATTGTCACCGTCCCCCCAAAAATTTGGCCACCACCTCCTCTTCCGTCTACAATCTGACCACCCCCGCGGTTATCGTCCACCATCACCCCCACTAATAAACGAACAGAAACACCACCACCACCAAAATTTAACCCACACACCCCTTACCTCAATGCCTCGTTGTACGCTGGAATGTTGCCACCGCGTTCAGGAACTGCCGCCACCCGTCCTATCCAACCGAGCGCCCACCGAGAGCCCCTTCGGCCACGCGGCGCACGTGCGCCACCCTTCCACGAGTGGCGGCGTAGATCGCATCGTACCGCCTCAGCGTCCAAGCTCTCCGCGACCGCTCCCCCGTACAGCAGCATTGCCGCCGCAGATCGTACGCTCAGGCGCCTCCTTCGGTGAGCTTTACCCCTCGTCCCCCTCCTCTCTGCTCTTTCCCCGCCTTATCTCTCTCGCACTCTTTCACCCTCTTCACTCACCTCTCTTCTCTCTCACCTTTTTCTAAAGAAAAAGGGGGAGGCTACTTTGTGTGGGATCTCTTTCTTCTTTTTTTGGTGTTTTTTCTTTTTGTTTTCTTTCTTCTCTCTCTTCGTAAGAGAGAACAGACAAGTCACACCTAACTGTTAATTCTTGGTTGTTAATTCTTGGTTGTTATATTACTATTATTATTATTATATTATTATTATTATATTATTATTATTATTATTATTATTATTATTATTATCATCTTATTATTATTATCATCATTATTATTATATATTTCTGCTAGCAGTAGACCACTTCCATTTCTAATTAAATTTTATTTAATATTATTACTTTTACTGTTAGTTTACATTACTTTACACATAGTCAATATATTATTATAAGTATTATTATTACTATTATTCTATTTTATTTAAATAGATAAATAATATATATTTTTCAAATTATATTTTGAAAGGTTTTACGCCCTAAACATTTTTTCGACTTTTAAAATAATTATCTAAAATATTTTCAAATAATGAGATATAGTTTTATATCAAATTCATTTTTACAAACCTAGAGTCTTGTAGCCTAAAATGATTTTTTGTGTTTTTCAAAGCATTTAACCTATAAAAAAATTTGTACTAATAAAATACACTTTCCATATATATATATATATATATATATATATATATATATATATATATATATATATATATATATATATATATATATATATATATATATATATTTATATATATATATGTGTGTGTGTGTGTGTGTTATTTTTTAAATATTTACTATAAAATATTTTTACTAATAAATAATGGTTTCAAACTTTATAAATTTTTCTAAAATAGTATATATATATATATATATATATATATATATATATATATATATATATATATATATATATATATATATATATATATATATATATATATATATATATATATATTCACTTACGTAAAATTCCTCTTTATTATCATCACCAATCATGGCTAATCCAACATCCCTATTTTTCCTTTGCGATTTTGGACTGCTACCTATCGACCATGGCTATTTTGGACTACTACGGACACTGTCAGATCGTCGCACCGTCCTCAGGCAAGATACCTTGTCATATTTACTGCTTATATGTATTCTGCATTTTTTCGTTACTGCATATTTATTGTTGTCTATTCTAGTTTATCCAGTTGCATCTCTCTTAACTGTTTATAGTTTACTTATTTTGCTTTCAAGTTATATAGGGTGCATATTATTAGTCATATTTCCATTGCTGTGTATGTGGACCTAGAGTTAAGGGACTATCATCTGTTTAGTGCATTTCAAAACTTTGTCACGAACGTGCCACGAGATGTGTATGAGTTGTGAGTAACATATAGAGGTTACTTTCATATTGGTTGATCCCCCGTGCACATGCATTAGGAATAATTGCCAATAGGTGCATGTTAGAAGACTTGACAGTTATTAGGAATAAACTGTGTTGTGGAAGTAACACATGTTTGTGTGTTGTGGTTACGATGCATGTATAGTATCATGGAGAGGGAGAGGATAGCTATTAGTATTGGGACTACTATTTATTTTACACACACTTTTGGGGTCGATAGTGACTCAGATGAGCTCTACTTACTGCCACTTCTTCTTTTATTTGCGACGCTGATCATAAATCTCCCGCGTGGAACGTTGTCCTCAAAGTGCATATCACCTAGACGGTTAGGGAAACCATTTGTGTTGTCATGTGGTGTTTACATATTCAATTATATGGCATGTTCTACATGTATCTTGTTACGTTCCTCTGAGGACCTTATGATTTCTCCAGGTATGTGTTTTCATGATTTTTGTATGTATTCTAGCCAAGGTCGTGATCTTCTCTATTCCTTCGAAGATGACTTGCTCTTGGATCATCCTTCGCTTCACTTGACAAATTCTTTCATTTGTATTTATTTTTCTCATTAAATAGTTGGTAGTGGATTTGTCTCCGCCCAACGACTTGTACAAATTGACAATTCAAAGTTAATTTTATGATATCATTATTATTTTATTTTGTGGATTAGATTAGTTGTCATGGTTATACTACATTTACAGCTTACGTATATTTATTATACGGCTGGCATGTCTACTTTCCTTGTCCTATGTATTTTGGGACTGGAGCCTCACATGTTTTTGTGGTGGCCCATACAGGTCGAGTTAGCCATTTTGGTTACATTACTGTACCGAGCGGGCCTGCATATAGGATTAGAGTCTAGGAATCTCATCTACACACTTGACCTCCTTATTGATTCCATTTACGAACTCTCGTTTGACTACTTTGATTTGCACCTTATTTGATCCCATTCTACCTTAAATATTATCTTTTTCTTTCGTACTTGATATAGGTTAGGAAGATGACTTGTACTAAGAATATACACTATTAGTTGAATTTTTGTAAGTTGGGTAGAATGCCTCACGACCTAGCATTCCCATCATTCTTATGACCCATTAAAGATGATACTAAGAGGATTACCTAGACTATAGAGTTTTAGAGGTCCATACCCCATTTGGTCGACCAAAGCCGTAGACAAAAAGATAGTAGGACGACTGTATAGGAACGAACACCGGATAAGACTTATATTCTTAAGG
>JANAVB010015398.1:5762733-5870233 GCA_029216955.1 Iris pallida | reverse complement strand
TTGGAGAATAGTAGCCAAAAAAACCAGTGACAGTATTCAAATGGATGAGGTTACGAGTAAGTGCTTTGGCTACTATAATAAATAAAGCTGGAGAGATTGGATCTCCTTGACGAATTCCACATTGCCCATGGAAGAAACCTGAAGATCGACCATTAATAAGAGTTGAAAACCAAATATTATCAACTAAATGAAGGATAAGAGTGCACCATTCATTACTGAACCCAAACTGTTTCATCATCCGAAGAAGAAAGGCCCAACTAACCCGATCATAGGCTTTGCTCATATCAAGTTTGATAGCCATATTACCTCTCCAATGTTTGTGATCCAATACTGCCATCATTTCCTGAGCCAAAACAATATTATCCACTATTTCTCTACCCCGAACAAAACCACTTTGTTCAGGAGAAATAATGCGAGGAAGAATATCAATAAGCCTTCTCGCCAAGAGTTTAGAGATAATTTTGTTCACAAAATTGCAAAGACTAATAGGTCTATAATCAGTGAGAGACTTCGGATGTTTGTGCTTAGGGATAGGAAGTAGGTAAGTGCTTGTAAAAGATCTAGGCAAAGCAAAACCATCCATAAATAAACAAACTGCATCAAGGATGTCAAACCCTATAATATCCCAACAAGCCAAGAAGAATGAACCAGTAAAGCCATCTGGACCTGAAGTACTATTAAGATCCATGCACTTAACAGTAGCTAGAAGTTCCTCCATAGAAGGTTTGGCAGTCAAACCCTCATTGTCCTCTTGAGAGATAATATTAGGAATATGTTGAAAATAATCATCATAAAGAACTAAATTAGGGGGAGAGAAGATATTACAATAATAATCATTAGCTTCTAGCTGAATATCGGAAAGAGAGGAGAGAGCCCGCCCATCTGAAGTCTGAAGATGATGTATATGAAGCCTATTACGCTTAGAAGAGACACAAGAGTTATAAAACTTAGTGTTTTTGTCCCCTGCCTCATCCCACTTCACCCTAGCTTTCTGTTTCCAATAGGAGTCCTCTATACGCAATCTCTGTTTCAAGTGAGCCCGAGCAAGGAGCCATTGAGGGCGAAGTGATGGATCAGCCTCACAAGCAGCCTCCAAAGCAGTAACCGCATCCTCCGCTTTCTTGACTTCTTGAAAGATATCGCCAAAAGTTGATCTACTCCATGTAGATAGTGCCTTTCTGGTTGCCGCCAGACGAAGTCCAACCCTAACCAGACTATTGACATTATCAAATAATTTCCATACTACATCAACTACTAAAAGAAAGCTAGCATGATCCTTCAAAAAATGAAGAAATCGGAAAGGACGAGGAGAAACGGACTTTTCAGCCTCCAATGTAAAAAGAAGAGGCGCATGATCCGACTCCGATCTATTCAAATGAGAAACTAACGAACAAGGAGCCCAGTTCAGCCATTTGGAGTCCAGTAAAACCCTATCCAGACAAGAGCCTTGTTTAGGTGATCCATATTGTCGATCCACCCAAGTGAAGCAATTGCCCGTATAAGGAATCTCAGAAAGCCCAGCCGCTGTCTGGAAGTCCAAGAATTCTTTCATAGAGACAAAGCAAGGGGGAAGGCCACCGAATTTCTCCTCCGTCTGAGTAATAGCATTGAAGTCACCCGCTGCCAACCAAGGAAGATGCCATCTGGAATGAATCATAAGTAAGCAATCCCAAAGTAGTCGTCTGCCCTCCTTCGTGTTACTACCATGAACAGCAGATAATGAAGCAACAGAAGGCAAAAGAGGAGAAGTAAGGGACACAGTAAGGCATTGATCAAAGGAGTCAATGAGCGATAACTCCATGTCATATCTAGCCATAATCTAAATATTCCCACGTTGGTTAGAGTAGGAACATTGAAACCCCAGTTTGAGTTGATAAGAGAGCAATTTGTCAATATTAACTTTTGGTTCAACGATAACCACAATAGGAACTTTGTTTGTTCTACAGAGAAACTTCAGTCTTTTAAGAGCCATAGGATCAGCAATGCCCCTAATATTCCAACTTAGGATTTTAAGCATTAGAGGAGGACGGGGGGAAGGAGTTTGAGCGAGCTTAGCAGCTGATCGGAGGACTCGGGTGGCGGGGATGGGAGGAGCTTTCTTTTTCTTTTGTGTCCCTGGGATCGTAGGGAGGCATGGCCTGTCGCCATCAACACGAGCAGTTAAGTCTGCAGCTTCTGGATCACCAGTCGAAGGGCCAATGGGCTCCGAATTCTCAACAGGGACTTCAATGTCCTTCTGAGCATCCGCAGCGTCGACTTCGTCCGCCCAGGATCCGATCTCTCCTTCTTCTACTTCTTCCAGGTGTGCAGCAGTAGGTGAAGGGGGATTGGAAGGAGTCACTCGTGGGAATGAGGGATATAAAGTAGGAGAAGATGCCAATTGTAGATAAGTGACAGGTAAAGAAATGGCTGTAGGAGAATTAATGTTCTCAGTAGGAAGTACCTCATTGGGAGGCTCATCCTGAGAGGAGTTATCCTGCTGATCTGTCGGAGGCGGTGGGGCATTAATTGGAGGGTCAATCAATGGCTGACCCTGATTGGATGTCTCTCCTTGTTCAAAATTTGTGGGTCCCACAGGCTTGGGAACAGGATCGATGATTAATTCTTTTTGTTTTTATGGAGGAGGATGAATTACAGTAGTTGAATTAACTTTACGGAGGTCTCTAGTATGCCCTTAGTGTTTGCACAATGAGCAGAATCTAGGGATGGTTTCATATTCAATCTTCTGAATAAAAGTACGTCCATTCGGGAGATTAATACGAACCACTGGGGGAAGCTGTTTGCTCACATCCACTTCAACGAAGACACGAGCTGTACTAGGTCGTGTAAATTCTTCTGTAGCTTTATCCAGTTTGAGGGGGGTACCAATACCCATAACTATAGAAAAGAGAGCATTTTTAGCAAAAAGCTGATGAGGGAGACCAGGTAAAGATACCCATATAGGAGCCAATGGGGATTCGTGAGCTGTATTAAAATCTTTAGACCAACGAAAGACGCGCTTCGGAGCCTTAGCAACATACCAGATCTCTCTTGCCCTAAGGCGTAAGAAATCAATCTCAAGAGACGGCCGAATAATGATATGTTTAGGGTCGATCACCCCAACCTGCACCTCACTAGCGAACTGAAAGCCCATGAAGCACTTTCGGATCACATCGATGGGTGGCCGGGCATGGGAAAACTTCCCAATCAAAGCGAATCTGAATGGGTGGATCAGGATCTTCTCATCTTCTTCAGAGAAGGAGACGACAGGGACCCCCTTCGAAAAAGGAGTTTTAACAGAGATCGATGGGGCCGTCGGGGTCGACCCCAGCACCTCCGCAAAGGTCTTCGATGCCATGAACCGTCAAAACAGAGACACGACGGTCGAATGATCCGGTCGCGAGAAAGACGCCGGCCCGGCCAGAGGCCAAGCCGGAATCGGTGGATTAAGGTTCTAGGTACGGCGCTCTCTCAAGGAAGAGAGAGCTATATATATATATATATATATATATATATATATATATATATATATATATATATTTACTTATGTGAAATTTCCTCTTTATTATCATCACTAATCATGGTTAATCCAACATCCCTATTTTCCTTTGCGACTTTGGACTGCTACCTATCGACCTTGGCTATTTTGGATTACTCTGGACACTGTCAGATCGTCACACCACCCTCAGGCAAGATACCTTGCCATATTTACTGTTTATATGTATTCTGTATTTTATAATTACTGCATATTTACTGTTGTCTATACTAGTTTATCCAGTTGCATCTCTCTTAACTGTTTATAGTTTACTTATTGTGCTTTCAAGTTATATAGGGTATAATATTATTAGTTATATTTTCATTGTTGTGCATGTGGACCTAGAGTTAAGGGACTACCATCTGTTTAGTACATTTCATAACTTTGTCACGAATGTGCCACGAGATGTGTGTGAATTGTGAGTAAAATATAGAGGTCACTTGCGTTTTGGCTAATCCCCCGTGCGTATGCATTAGGAATAACTGCCAATAGGTGCATGTTAGAAGACTTGGCAGTTATTAGGAATAAACATTATTATGGAAGCAACATGTGTTTGTGTGTTCTGGTTATGACGCATGTATAGTATCATAGGAAGGGAGAAGATAGCTATTAGCATTGGGGCTACTATTTATTTTACACACTCTTTTGGAGCCGATAGGGACCCGGATGAGCGCTACTTACTGCCGATGGCCGTTAGTGACTCGGATGAGCGCTACTTACGGCTAGTTCTTCTTTTATTTGTGATGCTGATCATAAAGCCCCCGCGCAGAATGTTGTCCTCAAAGTGCATATTACCTAGACGGTTAGGGAACCATTTGTGTTGTCATATGTTGTTTACATATTCAGTTTATACGGCATTTTTTCCTGTATCTTATTATGTCCCTCTGAGGACCCGGTGATTTCTCCAGGTGTGTGTGTTTTTATAATTTTCGCAGGTATTCTAGCCAAGGTCGTGATCTTCTCTATTCCTTCAAAGATGACTTGCTCTTGGATCTTTCTTCACTTCGCTTGACAAATTATTTCATTTGTTTTTATTTCTTCTCATTTAAATAGTTGGTATTATATTTGTCTCCGCCCAACGACTTGTACAAAATGATAATTCAAAGTTGATTTTATGATATCATTATTCTTTTATCTTGTGTATGAGATTTGTTGTCATAGTTATACTGAATTTACAGCTTACGTATATTTATTATACGCCTGGCTTGTCTACGTTCCTAGTCTTATGTATTTTGGGACTAGGGCGTTACAAGAACTCGATTAGGGTAAACGTTCAAATTTTTGAATGTTGGAGATCCAAAAGACTAGGAAATGCTTCTGACCAGAAGTGATTTATGGGGACCGAGTTTCGGGCAAACTCGACCCGAGTTCGGCTACTGGGTTTTCAGGATATTTTGGTTCAAAAAAAGCTTTTGGATATTGGTTTGGTTTAGGAAAAAGATAGGTTTTTTTGTGAGGGTAAAATTCAAAATGTCAGTGATCTGACTCATAAAATAATCTAGACTTAATAAATAAAAAATACATAATAAACTATTAAAACTTTGCTTTGACGAGTTTGGATGCAGTATTCTGTAGCCTTCTTGCTTTACGTATCAAAGTCAGAGTTTTAGGTCAATTATTGTAATCAGGTTGATCATGACACATAGGCCAACAGTATGGACTACTTTTCTTCGTTAGTGGATGTCCTTCTTATATGCCCTGACTTTTTGCATCTGAAGCAGATAGTTTCTTCATCGTTATTTTCATGGATGTCTTTCTTCTTTCAGTTAGATCTCTCAAACTTTAAGAATTTTCTGAAGTTTTTGACTAGCAGGGCCTGTTCATCACTATTGAAATCTTCTTTGTCAAAATCATTGCATGAGACTCTTCTGGCTTGAGCTTTGAAGGCGATTGATTTTTCTTTGGGGGTTTTCTCTTCAAAGTCTTGTAGGTCCATCTCATGGGTCATGAGGTTGCCCATCAGTGTCTCCAATGTCATCGTGGTGAGGTTATTTCCTTCTATAATTGCAGTGGCCTTCAGGTTCTAGTTCTTTGTTAGAGCCCGTAGTACCTTTCTGATCTTCAAGTGATTGATGCAATCTTTACCAAGAGATTGTAGAGGATTAGTAATGTCAAGAAAACGAGTGAACATCTGTGTAATTGACTCACCGGGTTTCATCTTGAAGGACTCGTATTCCTGTGTCAATCTACTGATTTTGGATTACTTTACTTAGGAAGTTCTTTCATGAGTTACCTCAAGAAATCTCCAAATTTTATTAGATGTGGTGCAGGTGGATACGCGATTAAACTCAGTTTTGTTAATTGCACAGAATAGTTTATTGATGGTCGTACGACTAGCCTGTGTTTTCATGCTCAGTGTATTTGTCATGCGACTTGTCTACTAACACACCATAAATCACTGTTCTATGTAGTTTCTTATAACCGTCTATAACTATCGACCAAAGATCGAAGTCCAGTAACTTTAGAAAGAAATTCATCCATGTTTTCCAGTAGGTATAACTTGTTTCTTCAAATAGTGAGGGTCTATTTGTGGATTGCCCTTCACCATTGAATATGGATTTAACAGCTTTTATAGATATATATACTATCTAGATGGTTATGTATATGTATAACATGCTCTGATACCAATTGTAGGACCGTTGAGCACCTCTAGAGCAGGGTGAATAGAATATGTACGTGTGTAGTAGAAAATATTACCAATTAAAATGTATATACTATGGCAAGTACGAGCAATATAACAGAATTGCAGTAAAGTAAGAGTCAAGAAGATCAAACTCAGTAACACAACGATATATACTAGTTTTCCTCTAAGAGGGTTAGTCCAGTCTCGACTAATCATGTTCGATGTTAATCCACTATGGCGTAAGCTTTAACTGAGCGCTTATGACTCTTACAACATCGTGATTGGCGAAGAGCGCACGACCGACTCCAAAGGATGATTTGAAAATTGGAACATTTTTTGAATGCAGCCTCCGTTACAACTCTTCAACACCAAACTCTAGATTAAACAGAAACTGTACTAGCTTGGCTAAGAGTAGTATAGGCTTGATTTGAAAGTATAGCTCGTAGAAAACACTTAGTAATGAATAGAGAAGAGAAGATGGAATGAATGAGTGATTTGGAAATGTGAAAGTTCTTCTCTATTTATAGTATTTTTATAACCGAATTCGGGTAGAGTTTGGATGCAGAAATCTCATATTCGAACGTTGGATGCAGATTTGGAGGGAATTCAAAAACAAATTGAACTGACTTGGACCGAACTCAGGCCGAGTTCTGGCCGAGTTCTGCCAGGGTCAGAATAGAACTGTTTAGACCAATTTTATTAGGTTTTGGGCTTGTTTTGGAATGTGGACTCTAGATATGTATATGTGGATAGGTAGGCTATGATTTTTGGGGACTGAAAAAAGCTAAGCCAGTACAGATCCTGGTCAATCTTATATATTTTTTCTACACTCAATAAAAATAAAATTACAGAAGAAATATGAAAAAGACTTGATTTTGATTCTATTGCTTTTGGATCTTGATGACGATGCGACGTTTATAGTTTGTAGCAGTAGGACGCAGATTTAGGATACAGATGTTCTTCTGACTTAAAACCTGTAAACGTGTAGCAGTATATGTATTTTGTGTATCGACCAAAGTTAACATTGATTATAAAAATTAGGTGTGATCATTAAACAATGGGCCAACAAGGGACACCCTGGTGAATACACTTATTCCGGCGATAGCGACGCATGGAGGCGTCCCTGTCCATGTGACCTTCCTCCGAACCAGGGTCTATTAAGCCCGGGTAGTGGAGCACCAACCAAGACATCAGGTAATGGTAGGGAAGCTCCACCGGGGGGAACTCATTGTTCTTTCTTCCATGCTTGATTATCCTTTCTAAGAACTCCCGCATGCCACGCAAGATATTGTAGACCATGACAAGTTGGAGAGCAAGGCGATATCCAAACACCAGCTTCATGGCTGGCATGATGAGGTTCCTGCTCATCCTCTCAACGGACCCATTTTAGCCCGGACTGGATCTGAACTGAGCCCAAGCCCATGTAGTCATGTGGCACGTCCAATAACATTCGTATTGATAGAATTTGGTATAATTATGTTGTATTCCGTATTAGTGATCTAATAAATATTTTTAAGTATTCGTTAGTTAAATATTATTAATATTTGATATTCAACGACACTTGTATAAAGTATGTCTTCGTACATTTTAGGATTTTTAGACTGTACATAATGGTGTATACATAATTATTGAGTTATTGAATTTTGTTATTATTATTATTTTTTTTATTGTTAATATTAATATTATTGAGGTTATTATTATATAATAAAATTTTATTATTATTGGTATATTATTATTGTCAAATAGATGTTATAATATATATTATATATTATTATATTTATATATATATAAATATGTGTTTGATGAAGTATATACATATGAGTATATAGATATGCATATGTAAACATATATGTATATATATATATATATATATATATATATAAACATATATATGTATAGATTAATAAAGAAAAAGGAAACCCATCTCAGCTGGACCATTCCAGCCGAGCAGGCCCCAACCCGAGCTAACATCCCAAACAAACCGAGAGAACCCAACCACTCGGCCTTAACCGACCCGACACCAAAGTAAAATATATATACAGAGCGAGAGAGAGAGAGAGGTACGAGGAAAACTCAAAACCCTAATCCAGCACTCCGCTACGCTACCCTGGGTCTGCGCGGGCCGTCCTACCGTGCCGCCACTGGCCGAAGAGCCGTCGGCCGGCCAAACCACGCACAGGTACTGATTCAAAAGTAGCAGCAGCAGGGCGAAGAGGTGATTTCAACATGCGATATCTCAACGGTCATTTGATCGTTTCCTGTCCCGTAAACTCTAGTACGATCACAATATAACCATCTTAAATCCCTGTTAAATATTTTGAATTCTAGGGACACGAAACTCGAGAGAAATTGAGTTGAAATCATGAAAAAACCTATCAAAATAGGACACCTAAATCAGTCTAACGACTCTAGTTCGCGGTCAGTTTTCTCCCAACACATTCACGATTTCGAAATTCTATTTGAAGACACTTATAGACAATATATAGGAGATTAAAACCCTTCTTTTTGCTCCTATATTCATGCAATGCATGCCGAATAAACAACCCCCAAAGATTAGGAAAAATCTATTTTAAAATATTAAAAATTATGAAAAACTCTTCGATACGACGTGCGTCCTGCCAATCCGGGCGACGTGGTCGTGAATCGAAAGCATCAAAAGGTGCGTAAAGGCTTCGTGGACGTGTGGGCTTTGACAAAATTCAAATTGGTTGCGTGTGTGCGACGAATTTGATGCGTATCCGTCAAAATTTACTGTATCGGCCTATGTGCAAATTTTCTAATTACTTTGTGCACGCTTGTCAGATCGAGATGAAACTTGCGCCAACAGGACCGTATCATTTTTCTGGTCCTATATGCCACGTTTGGTCCAATTCTGAGACAGTTGATTGGATCGTCGTTTTGCGGGCCCCACGGTCCGATTCAACGGGCGATTTTGTGCACGGCCTGCCGAAATCCAACTCTGGACATATGGTTGGGTTCGTATCATCAAAACGAATTCGTAAACATGTAGTTTGTTGACTTTAGAGACCAATGACTCTGGCACGCTTTTTGGTGCAAAGCGGGTCCAACGGAGGATACTGTTTTGACCAAAAATTATCGTTTTGCCCCTGTGTCTGGAATTGGACTTAAGGACAAGCAATTCTAGCTAATTTGACTATTCTGAGAACATTGGTGATGTTTATTTCAGCTTTCGGGGACTGTTGTTTGAGTTTTGACTATTGTGGCACACTTAGTGGTTTGGATTATCGGTTTCACCAGCAAAGGACTACAGGCGAGTACAGTTTATTGTTTGTTTTTAGTATTGATCTTTACTATACATCTGTATTTAGTCGATAGATATGTGATTTTAGTTTTATGTTGATTTCGTTCCTTGTTGTGTCGGGAGGGTGAAGTACCAACGATGTGTGATCTGCCTTTAGACCGTGTAGACCGTGATTATTATTGCATTTATACCGTGTAGACCGTGTAGACCGTGATTATTATTGTATTTATACTATGTAGATCGTGTAGACCGTGATTATTATTTTTGTAGACATTGTTTCTTTATTGCAGTATTTCGTGTAGACCGTGTAACTGTAGACCGTGTAACTTTAGACCGTGTGGACCGTGTCGCATAATTGTCCCGACACCAATCATATATCAAAGGTACTTCAGTCGGTCAGTTGGTGAGTATTTTATTGTATTTTATTTTCTATTCTTGGTATTTAGTTTTATTCTATCTTTCTTCATTTATTTTTATGAATCATATGTCTAAAGGCTAACCTCTGTAGTATAGTCATTTTCATATATTAAAACTGCATTCAGTGAATTATACTCGTTCCATTCCTGACTGGAAACCAATATTTTTCAGGTTAGCCATGGATTCACTTAGCATGGGAAGTTACGGGTGTACTTGCAGATAAAAAGCCTAGAAACTAGCTAGGTAAATGAGTTGTAGTCATTCCAACATTTGTACGAGTTTATATTTTATGCAAATATAAAACTTGTGAATATTATAAATTAAATTAGTTTTATAAATAAGCATTGTTTTATTTATTTTCATCATCATGGCCGTGACAGCGTTCTACCACCGACTCTACGGCGTAGGCTAGCTTAGACACGTCTCGTATCCGGAAAAAAAAATGGGTGCGGGTCGTGACATAACCCCATTTTTGATACATATGATGATTTTAACTTTGAGCAATTAGGTGAAGCCTTTAGTGACGTATCAGGTGATTACAGAAAACTGCGTAGTAAATATGAAAACTCTAAGAAGGTACTCAAGGAGTACAAAGGTGAAATAGGAAGACTTACCGACCAACTAGCTGAGGTTAGAAGTAATGATAATTCTAGTAAGGTAGGTGAGCTCTCTTCTGTTAAGCTTTTACTACACGAGACCACAAGACTATCCGAAGAGAAAGACGAGACCATTACCCAACTAGAGGAAGACCTACTCAAAGAGAAGAAGAGTCTTTAGCAAGCACTTATCAGGAATGATACACTTACTGCTGATTATACTGCATTGTATGAAACATCCAAAAAGTTGAAAATTAGGTTAGGAAAATAGCCTGAAGTTGCTGCTTCCTGCCGTAACACGTATCACTTACCGAAACATCAAAACACTATCAAACCCAACACTGTCAGACCAAACCAATCCATTGTCCAAGAAGACCAATAGGCATGCATTCTTTCATACTAGAAAACCAAGACCTACCAATCATTCACAGCACACTGCTTCTAACCATCAACATGTTAAATGTCATTATTGTGGCCTCATTGGTCATCTCTCTCCTACATGTAGTGTAAGGAAGTTTGTTGATTTAAAGATATATGTATGGATACTGGAAACTAACATACCAGTACCCTACAACAAATGGGTACCAAAGTTTTCATCTACAAATTCCTTTATAGGTGGAACACCCTTCACATACTAGAAGAAAATGGATCCTCGACAGCGGTTGCTCACGGCACATGACCAGTGATGCTTCATTATTCATAATACAGTCGAAGAAGAAAGAAGGATACATCTCCTTTGATAATAATCTTAAAGGGTACATAATTGGTATCGGCAATATTGGTAAGGCCCCCTACCCTGTGATTAAAGATGTCTGTCTAGTTACCGAGTTAAAACATAACCTACTCAGCATAAGCCATTTAGCTGACCATGGTTATGGTATTAACTTCATCAAAGACAAATATACTATAGTTGATAGCTCAATTGGTAGTACTATCTTTGAAGGTATCAGGGAAGACAATATATATAATATATATGTTTTCTATTTGTTAGAAGATGCTAACAAAGCAGACAGATGTTTAATAGCCAAAAGTAATGAGAGTCAACTATGGCATATGAGACTCGGTCTTGTAAATATGGACACAATCTCAAGATTATCCACAAAGAAGCTGGTACGAGGCTTACCGGACATTACTTTCAAGAAGGATACGGTATGTAGTGAATGTGAAAAGAACAAAGCAACCCGATCCGTATTTAAGTCTAAGAACGTTGTAAGTACCACTAGACCTCTACAATTACTGCATATAAATTTATTTGGACCTAGTAGAATTGCTAGCCTAGGTGGTAAGTTATATGCTTTTGTAATAGTAGATGATTTCTCTAGATACACGTGGGTATATTTTCTTGCACGCAAGAACAATGCATTGTTAGAATTTGTCACCTTTTGCAAGAAAGTTCAAAATGAGAAAGTTTTCATGATCACTCGTATTCGAAGCGATCATGGCGACGAATTTGAGAATGCAGAGTTCAAGCAATCGTATGACACACACGGTTATCTGTATGAGTTCTCTTGTCCTAGGACTCCACAACAAAATAGAGTTGTGGAACGTAAGAACAGGACTCTATCCGAAATGACTAGAGTAATGTTAAAACAGTTTAGTCTACCGAAATACGTTTGGGCTGAAGATGTCAATACAGCTTGCTATGTTCTCAATAGGGTTCTAATTCGACATATATCGAAAAAAAAACTCCCTATGAGCTATGGTTTGATAGAACATCCACTGTTTCTTATTTTAAAATATTTGGTTGTAAATGCTTTATTTTTAATACTAAAGACAATCTGAAAAATTTTGACGAAAAGGCCGATGAAGGTATCTTTTTAGGTTATGCAGCGAAGAGAAAAGGGTACCGAGTCTTCAACAAGAGAACCATGATCATTGAAGAAACGATAAATGTTACATTCGACGAACTAAATCAACATTCATTCGATAATGATGATGATGATAATAAAGTCATCAGTACAAATAAATATAGCACCTGCAGAACCTACAAGCACAACACTAGCTGATCCTCTAGGCAGATCACGTATAGAACCAGAAGCCAGACCCAGCTACCATGAGAGTTTGCCAAAAAGAAGAAAGTTTTTGGCAGATCATCCCAAGGACTTGATAATAGGTGAGATTACCTGGGGTCTAAGTACTCGTTCCTCCAGTAAAGATATAGTTTCCTGTGTTGTATTTATTTCACAGCTTGAACCCAAAACTATTGAAGCATGTAGCGATACTTTTTGGTTAGATGCTATGCAAGAGGAATTGAACCAATTTGAACAAAATCAAATTTAGGAACTTGTTCCCAATCCCATTAATCATCCGATCATTGGCACCCGATGGATACTTCGAAATAAACTGAATACGAATGGTTTAGTGACTCGTAATAAGGCTCAACTCGTAGCTCAAAGATACAATCAAGAGGACGGTATCGACTACGATGAAACCTATGCCCCAGTTGCGAGATTAGAATCCATTCGTATGTTATGTGCATTTGCATGTTTTTATAATTTAAATTGTTTCAAATGGATGTCAAGAGTACATTTTTGAACGATTTTAGAAAAGAAAAAATTTATGTAGCTCAACCTCTAGGTTTTACTAATTTCAAAAACCCTGATTATGTTTTCAAGTTGAAGAAAGCCTTATACGGTTTGAAACAAGGCCCTCGTGCTTGGTATGATCGTCTAAGATCTTTTTTACTTGACAACGGGTTTACAAAAGGCAATGTTGATACTATACTTTTTATAAAGTCTTTTAATGGAAATCTTCTTTTAGTTCAAATTTATGTAGATGATATTATCTTTGGATCTACTGATGAATCTCTTTGTCAAGAATTTTCAAAGTATATACAGAATGAGTTTGAGATGAGGATGATGGGAGAACTGAAATTCTTTCTCGGACTGCAAATCAATTAAACCAACAATGGGACGTTCATTAATCAAGCCATGTACACAAAAGATTTATTGAAGAAGTTCGATCTGGAAACAGTCAAACCACTTGGCACTCCAATGGCAACTTCAACCAAGCTTGATATTGATGAACAAGGTAAACCGATCGACATACGTAAGTATCGAGGTATGATTGGTAAACTTTATTTAACTGCTGGTCGTCTAGATATAATGTTTAGCGTTTGCTTATGTGCACATTTTCAAGCTAACCCTAAAGAATCATATTTGTGCGCGGTTAAGCGTATCTTCCGATACCTTAAAGGTACTTCTTCTATTGGCTTATGGTATCCCAAAACCACTTCCTTTGACCTAACCGGTTTCTCGGATGCTAATTTTGCTGGATGGAAAGTGGATAGAAAATATACCAGCGGCACGTGTCATCTCCTAGGCAAGGCTCTAGTCTCTTGGTTTAGCAAAAAACAAAATTATGTCGCATTATCAACAACTAAGGCTGAGTATATCGTCGCAGGACGTTGTTGTGCACAAATTTTGTGGATGAAGCAAACCCTAGAAGACTTGGTTTACTTTACACACACATACCTATTTTCTATAACAACACTAGTCCTATTAATTTGACTAAGTATCATGTATGTCACTCTCGCACTAAGCAATTAGCAGAAGATCATTTTAATTATTTACGTCGAGAATTAGGAATTTTAGATATCAATAATATTAATTAATTTTGTTTTATCGATTATTTTTCACTACTCAAAAACTATTTTTGAGACAAGCCTACAAAGGGTCTGTCTGTCACCACGACTACGGTCGAAGCGAAGCGGCATTTAATTGTTCCCCAGTGAACTCCGGTTAGCTGGGACAGTACCCTTACAGCTAATCTAAAACAGTCACTGTGTTACAAAATTTAATGTATAAAATAATATTAATTATATTAATTAAAATTTAAAATAAATATACTTGGAATAAATAATTGAAAAGAGTTGATAAAAGGAAAGTAGCCTGCAAAATTCTGTTTGAAAAATTACCTCACCAGAACCCTTGGCAAACTCGGCCCAAATTCGGCCAGTGTTCGGCCAGAGTTCGGTTGCTGGTATATGTTTTAAGTCAGAACCGAGGGCCCCCTTCTTCTCATCTTCTTCAAAACTCCTCAAACACAGCAGCAGTCGCCCGAGCCCCCTTCACCCTAGAACTTCTCCAAGTCCATTCTTCCAATCTACTTGGAGATTTCTATCCAAACTTTGGATTTGTGCGGAGATTCTCATCCTCTACCACATACTCCAATCTTGGAAGGTAAAACCATCTCCTTTCCTCTCTTTCAGGTTCTTAGTATTTCATCTTTTTGGACACAATGCCCTTGCGTTTCAATCCATCCAAGAGGAAGAAGACCACGGGTAGCGAATAAGCTTCGTCTTCAAATCCTTATGTTGATTCACTCTTTTCCCCGATCCAATCGGCCGACGGCACATATAACGAGTTTTATATTGAAACTCATGATCAATCCTTACTATGGTACGCGAATTTCTCGATACGTAACATATGCACCGGAGCCCCGATTAAATAGACTATATTTCCTGACCAACGTCCATTCTTTGAAGCACTAGGGTTATATTATTTTGTCACCAAACAATTTCCTATCGCCACTAATGCTATTAGACTTTTTTAGTACAACTTCACATTGGACACTTTTGCTGTTAGAACTCGTGTCGGTGGAATTAGTATCGAGTTTAAGGATGTCGTTTTAGCGAAAATCCTTGTAACAAAGGCGCCCGGCTTGATAATATTACTGAATTTGATTTCCTCACAGGCACGACTCTAAGCAGTTTCAAGAATGAACTCTGTTCTCCTGCCTGCGTTCATTTTGGTAAGTTTAAGGCTGCTAACTTGAAGTTATTCAACTATGAGTTGCACCGCATCATCTACTCCACTATCTTACCCAAATCTACCTTAAAAGATGATGTTACCACCCTTGAACTATCTGCCCTTTATCATATTCTTAAGGGTATTAAATTTTTTGTCCCCAAGACTATTATTCAGATGATGGGTCGATATCGTGGAGGGATCGCAACCTTGCTTATGCGATGATTATCCCCCTCATTTTCCAGCATTTCGATATTGACTTATCCACTTGTGGTCTTGAGTCTGAGCCCAAGTATCTTCAGCTATCACGTCGTAGTGCAGCCGTCCCTCCTGCTCCTCCTACTGCTCCTGCTCTACCTCCTCAGGATTACCCTATGTCATTTGAGGGTGTCCATCAGCATCTATCGGATTTGCGAGCATTTATTACTGACACATCTAGGGAACACGAGTTCCGTGATGCCAGTCAATTTCAGGCTCTCGCTAATTCTTTTACCGACCTCCGATTCACTCAGACTGGACATTCTGTCAGTTCTTCTCCCAGAGATCAAGCTGTGTCATGATACCGCTATGAGGATGAGGCAGTACGTTCTTTCTTTCAGCCTGGGAACATATATGATTGGTACCGTGGTTCTGGTGCTACTCCACACCCTTTTGGAGCTGACACTTCTGGAGCTGGTCCATCCGGACATGGTGGCACTACTGGCGCTGCTGATGATGATGACTTTGATGATATGTGATTTAGACGTGAAGTATTTTTGTCTAGATGTTATTTAGTGTGACTTTTATTTTTGTATATGTTTGCTTGGAAATGCTTCGACATTCCAAGATATTATTAATACTTTATCTTTTTATTTGCACTGAGACTGTATTTGTTGAGTTGATGTACTAAACTTCTTTATGCTTTTCATAGCATGTTTCTATTTTCAGCTTAGCATTATTCCTTATTTCATATTATAGCACTATATTCTTTTTATGCTTCAACATATAAACTGCCTGTGAAATACATGTTTATCCCTATTTTTTTTGTATTTCTTCAACGTTTGTTTCTTATGCATGAATTGCGGGAAAGCTTCTCTACTTGCAATTATTTTGCTAAGTGATAATGGGGGAGAAATAGGATCTAACATCTTTTACAGGATACAGAAATTTTTTTCAGAACATAGTACAATATTTTGATTCTTTTCAAATCTCAAACGATCGAGATATTATATCGGTTAAGGTTTGTCAATTATCAAAATAGGGGAGATTGTTGGCCCATTGGTCATGGACGAACCTAATTTTAATAATTGATCAAACTCTGTCTCGATATAAGGGCTACTTGGACTATTTGGACAACTTGGACAACTACTAAAGAACTGCTACTTATCTGTTCAAGACCGAATTCGATTTTGTCGTATGAGTCTGTATGAAATATAATTTTCATATTTATTGAGTCTAGGAATACTTTGTATATCGAGTCGTACTGGCAAATAGGCTACTCCCAAAACTTTTTCAAAAATATCCTATGTTTTAAAAAAATATACCATTTTACAAAAGCTAATAACTGCTTAAACTTTTCAAAAAGCCAAAACCAAAATCTGCCTTTTAAAATGACCAAAAATTCAAAATAACCTTAGACAAATTCGTCCAGAATTTGGCCTGAATTCTCCTAGTGTACATTGGATTTATAACTTGGTCTTCCTGCAGTTACGGATGCAACGGCTATTTGCCAAGATTCTCTCATAGAGTTCTGTCCAAATTCTGTTAGAGTTCTGACTTTGGAAAACCTATAAATAGAGAAAGATTTCAATCATTTCAACTCACTCATTCACTTTCTCATCTCTTCTCGCTAAGCTTAAACGTCTTCCAAAGTGCTCTAAAGCTTTTATTTTCAAATCCTAAGCTAGTTACAATCATCTAGTCGATTTGTCAGTACAGTACGGTCTAGAAGCTTCAGAGTGAATGTAATTAGAGACTTGATTGAAGAAAGATACTTCACAATTGAAGCTGGTCGAGTACTTTGTACCAAAGCTCGCGTTGTAGAAGTTGCAAGGACTTCGTATAAAAACTTGCGGTATTTTCCAATAGTGGATTCAATTGGAAGTTAGAGTTCTTCCGACTGGAATAGTCCTCACAAGAGAAAAACCAGTTTACATCGCCATCTTTGCGTTTGCTTTCTGATCTCTGCCTTTACATTTATTTACTTGTGATATATACATTCTCTGTGATCTTGTTGCTAACTTTTTAATTAGCTAAATTCCGCTGCCTACTCTATTCACCCCCCTAGAGTATTGCGCTTTACGATTTGTTCCTACAACCCCTCCTCTGCTGTGTCGGACAACCCCATGTCCTCCGCCATGCTCCTTCCAGCTAGCCACCATACCTCCGACCTAGCTGCGACAATCACCACAGATCGCCCGCTCCCAACTCCCCATCATCATCACCATCAACGACCACCACCCATCATGCCCGACCCCGCTAGATTGAAGTACGACGACCTCCGCCGTTGTCACCACAGCAAGATCCGAACCCACCACCAAAACCTGCAGTAACCCCTTCCACCAACACCACTACCCGGCGCTACCCTGCGCTATCCACCACCACATCATCATAATCGTCACCGTCCCCCCAAAAATCTGGCCACCACCTCCTCTTCCGTCCATAATCTGACCACCCTCGCGGTTATCGTCCACTATCACCCCCACTAATAAACGAACAGAAACACCACCACCACCAAAATTTAACCCACACACCCTTTGCCTCAGTGCCTCGTTGTACGCTGGAACGTTGCCCACCGCGTTCAGGAACTGCCGCCACCCGTCCTATCCAACCGAGCGCCCACCGAGAGCCCCTTCGGCCACGCGGCGCGCGTGCGCCACCCTTCCACGAGTGGCGGCGTAGATCGCATCGTACCGCCTCAGCGTCCAAGCTCTCCGTGATCGCTCCCCCGTGCAGCAGCGTTGCCGCCGCCGATTGTACGCTCAGGCGCCTCCTTCGGTGAGCTTTTACCCCTCGTCCCCCTCCTCTCTGCTCTTTCCCCGCCTCATCTCTCTCGCACTCTTTCACCCTCTTCACTCACCTCTCTTCTCTCTCACCATTTTCTAAAGAAAAAGGGGGAGGCTACTATGTGTGGGATCTCTTTCTTCTTTTTTTGGTGTTTTTTTCTTTTTGTTTTTCTTTCTTCTCTCTCTTCGTAAGAGAGAACAGACAGGTCACACCTATCTGTTAATTCTTGGTTGTTGTTATTATTATTATTATTATTATTATTATTATTATTATTATTATTATTATCATCTTAGTATTATTATTATCATCATTATTATTATATATTTCTGCTAGCAGTAGACCACTTCCATTTCTAATTAAATTTTATTTAATATTATTACTTTTACTGTTAGTTTGTATTACTTTACATATAGTCAATATATTGTTATAAGTATTATTATTACTATTATTCTATTTTATTTAAATAGATAAATAATATATATTTTTCAAATTATATTTTGAAAGGTTTTACGCCCTAAACATTTTTTCGGCTTTTAAAATAATTATCTAAAATATTTTCAAATAATGAGATATAGTTTTATATCAAATTCATTTTACAAACCTAGAGTATTGTAGCCTAAAATGTTTTTTGTGTTTTTCAAAGCTTTTAACCTATAAAAAAATTTGTACTAATAAAATACACTTTCCACATATATATATATATATATATATATATATATATATATATATATATATATATATATATATATATATAATATATATGTGTGTGTGTGTGTGTGTGTGTGTGTGTGTGTGTGTTATTTTTTAAATATTTACTATAAAAATATTTTTTACTAATAAATAATGGTTTCAAACTTTATAAATTTTTCTAAAATAGTATATATATATATATATATATTCACTTACGCAAAATTTCCTCTTATTATTATCACCAATCATGGCTAATCCAACATCCCTATTTTCCTTTGCGATTTTGGACTGCTACCTATCGACCTTGGCTATTTTGGACTACTATGGACACTGTCAGATCGTCGCACCGTCCTCAGGCAAGATACCTTGTCATATTTACTGCTTATATGTATTCTGCATTTTTTCGTTACTGCATATTTATTGTTGTCTATTCTAGTTTATCCAGTTGCATCTCTCTTAACTGTTTATAGTTTACTTATTTTGCTTTCAAGTTATATAGGGTACATATTATTAGTCATATTTCCATTGCTGTGCATGTGGACCTAGAGTTAAGGGACTACCATCTGTTTAGTACATTTCAAAACTTTGTCACGAACGTGCCACGAGATGTGTATGAGTTGTGAGTAACATATAGAGGTCACTTTCATATTGGCTGATCCCCCGTGCACATGCATTAGGAATAATTGCCAATAGGTGCATGTTAGAAGACTTGACAGTTATTAGGAATAAACTGTGTTGTGGAAGTAACACATGTTTGTGTGTTGTGGTTACGATGCATGTATCGTATCATGGGGAGGGAGAGGATAGCTATTAGTGTTGGGACTACTATTTATTTTACACACACTTTTGGGGTCGATAGTGACTCAGATGAGCTCTACTTACTGCCACTTCTTCTTTTATTTGCGACGCTGATCATAAATCTCCCGCGTGGAACGTTGTCCTCAAGTGCAAATCACCTAGACGGTTAGGGAACCATTTGTGTTGTCATGTGGTGTTTACATATTCAGTTTATATGGCATGTTCTTCATGTATCTTGTTACGTTCCTCTGAGGACCTTGTGATTTCTCCAGGTATGTGTTTTCGTGATTTTTGTAGGTATTCTAGCCAAGGTCGTGACTTCTCTATTCCTTCGAAGATGACTTGCTCATCCTTCGCTTCACTTAACAAATTCTTTCATTTGTATTTATTTTTCTCATTAAATAGTTGGTAGTAGATTTGTCTCCGCCCAACGACTTGTACAAATTGACAATTCAAAGTTAATTTTAGGATATCATTATTCTTTTATTTTGTGGATTAGATTAGTTGTCATGGTTATACTACATTTACAGCTTACGTATATTTATTATACGGCTGGCATGTCTACTTTCCTTGTCCTATGTATTTTGGGACTGGAGCCTAACATGTTTTTGTGGTGGCCCATACAGGTCGAGTTAGCCATTTTGGTTACATTACTGTACCGAACGGGCCTGCATATAGGATTAGAGTCTAGGAATCTCATCTACACACTTGACCGCCTTTATTGATTCCATTTACGAACTCTCGTTTGACTACTTTGATTTGCACCTTATTTGATCCCATTCTACCTTAAATATTATCTTTTTCTTTCGTACTTGATATAGGTTAGGAAGATGACTTGTACTAAGAATATACACTATTAGTTGAATTCTTGTAAGTTGGGTAGAATGCCTCACGACCTAGCATTCCCATCATTCTTATGACCCATTAAAGATGATACTAAGAGGATTACCTAGACTATAGAGTTTTAGAGGTCCATACCCCATTTGGTCGACCAAAGCCTTAGACAAAAAGATAGTAGGACGACTGTATAGGAACGAACACCGGATAAGACTTATATTCTTAAGGAACTTGAACTATTTATATTTTTTTCATCATTATCTCGCGTACTTATATTTTTGGACTATCTTGCCTAATGCTGCTATTATAGCCTAGTTTTGGAAGCTTATTCTTTTATCGAGCTTTTTTAAGATATATGTGGGCGCCCACTAATATATTGTTTAATCAGAACCGGTGTATTACGGTCTGATCAACCTATTGCACTTGGTTCGCTCTTCATATGGTTATTTTACGTGGATTGAGATATAGTTAACGAATATACTTGCCCTCTAAAATCTCATTTGCGACTGCATTGACAACTCTCTTTTGAACTATTCAATCGCCTTTCAACCACGTATTTGTATTCGATAACATCTTCTTTGAACTCTTTATTGTTTTCGTCTTTCACCTATTTTAGAAAGACAAACGTCCGTACTTGATAGATAGCCACAGAGTATCCCCTTTTAGTTGCCATACCACCTATGACCATTATAGTGGTATATACACAAGTATAGCTACCCATAGGTCAAGCCATGTGACTACCACCTCGTCTTGAGTTATTCGTCCTTTTTTTCGACCCCGGATCTATTATCATGACCTTTTAATCATTGAAAACTTGAGAATGATTAGAATCGTTTCCTTGATTGTACCCCAACCTAAGCGACTACCTTCTGTTTAGAATCATGTCTCATGAGGCTCCAAATTATTTTCATCTTGATTTACTTAATCCTTAATATTTTTAAATTTTGTGCGTTGACTAGCAACTCTCATTCATTACCCAAACCATATCCGTGATTTATTTTCCTAGTTATCTAAATTATGATTTTCTAAATTGCCTATTTCATTGTACGACGTTTTCTTCTCCGATGCTTTGATTGTATTTTCTTGGCAAGAACTCTTTCTACCTTCTCAACCCTACCTACCCTATTTATTCCTAAATTTTGAGGACAAAATTCTTGTAAGTTGGGTAGGATGTAAACCCCCTAAATTTTTACTATTTTTTTATTTAAATTATTTTGGTATTGATTTTCTTTTCGGTATTTGTACGACAAGTACGAATACGTATATAAAAGTATATATATTTTGTTTTAATATAAAGTTATGGATTTTCTCCATATAAAAATAAGTATACTTTTTTTAAAAAATTGTATAAGGTAAATATTTTCACTTGCATAAAGTAGTAAAATGCTTCCCATCATAAGTTGGCAAACTTTATTTATTATCATAAAAAGGCTATTTTATTTTATTTTATTGGTAATTTAGTAAACTTTTTTTTATGTAAATATTCTATTTGCATGCGAAGCACATGAAATTAAATTCATGTCTACTTTGATTTTCAAAAACTATGTATAATTATTTTATTTATTTATAAAAGTTTTTTAAATATTTAAAAATTTATTATGATTTTTGAAATTCTTTATTATTATATTTTTATTATTTGTAAAAATATATATTTAATATTTAATATTTAATTAATTATGGAGATTTAAATTTTAAATAGATTTTACTGATTTTACTTAGACAGTTAAATTATAGAAGAAATTTATCTATATTAATTTGGACAACCACCATAGACCGCCCGCTCTCAATTCCCCATCATCATCACCATCAACGACCACCACCCGTCGTGCCCGGCCCCGTCTGACCGGAGCACGATGACCTCCGTCACTGTCACTACAGCAAGACCCGAACCCACCACCAAAACCCGCAGCAACCACATCCACCAACACCACCACCAGTGCCACCCTGCGCCAGCCACTACCACATTATCATAATTGTCGTCGTCTCCTCCAAAATTCGGCCACCACCTCCTTTTCTGTCCACAATCTGACCACTCTCGTGGTCATCATCCACCATCACCCCCACCATAAACGAACAAAAACACAACCACCACCAAAATTTAAACCACACACCCTTACCTCCATGCCTCGTCGTATGCTGGAACGCCGCCACCGCGTTCAGCAACCGCCGTCGCTCGTCCTCTCGCAGTCTCCCTCCGTCGGCGTCCTCTCCAGCCGAGCGCCTACCAAGAACCCCTCCGGCCATGCAGCAAACTGCCGGCGTGTGCGCCGCCACTCCACAAGTGGCGCCGTAGATCGCCCCATTCGGCCTCAGCGTCCAAGCTCTCCGCGGCTGCTCCCTCACGCAACCGTGCAGCCGCTGCCGATCGTACGCTTAGGCGTCTCCTCCAATGAGCTTTCACCCCTCATCCCCCTCCTCTCTGCTCTCCCCGCCTCATCTCTTCCTCACTCATTCACCCTCTTTACTCACCTCTCTTCTCTCTCTCACCCTTTTCTAAACAAAAAGGGGGAGGCTGCTGTGTGTGGGATCTCTTTCTCCTTTCTTTGGTGTTTTCCTTTTTTCTTTTTCTTTCTTCTCTCTCTTCGCAAGAGAGAACAGACAGGTCACACCTATCTGTTAATTCTTTGTTATTATTATTATTATTATTATTATTATTATTATTATTATTATCATTATTATTATATATTTTTTCCAGGAGTAGACCACTTCCGTTTGTAATTAAAATTTATTTAATATTATGGCTTTGACGGTTAGTTAGTATTACTTTACATATAGTCAATATATTGTTATAAGTATTATTATTAGTATTATTTTGTTTATTTAAATAGATAAATAATATATTATTTTTCAAATTATATTTTAACCAAGGTAGGGGTTTTACGCCCTAAATAATTTTTTGGCTTTTGAAATAATTATATAAAATATTTTCAAATAATGAGATATAGTTTTCTATCAAATTCACTTTTACAAACCTAGAATATTGTAGCCTAAAATGATTTTTTTTATTTTTCAAAGCATTTAACCTTAAAAAAATTGTACTAATAAAATGCACTTTCCAAATATATATATATATATATATATATATATATATATATATATATATATATATATATATATATATATATATATATATAGAGGAAAATGTACCTAAGGTCGACCTTAGGTAAGTTACCTAAGGTCGACCTCATTTTCCTCACTTTATAACATTTTTTTCTTGAATTTTTTTTTATGGGATTCATCTACACCTTATTGATTGGCAACATACCAAATTTCAAGAAAAAATAATATTGTTTAGCCCCCTATCTATCCCTTGCAAAATCGACGGTCTAAAACTTTGCTGCTACACCGTCGATTTTGCACCTTATTGATAGGGGGCTAAACAATATTATTTTTTCTTGAAATTTGGTATGTTGCCAATCAATAAGGTGTAGATGAATCCCATAAAAAAAATTCAAGAAAAAAATGTTGTAAAGTGAGGAAAATGAGGTCGACCTTAGGTAACTTACCTAAGGTCGACCTTAGGTACATTTTCCTCATATATATATATATATATATATATATATATATATATATATATATTTTATATATATATATATATAATATATATATATATATATATATATATTTTTTTTGGAAAACCCCCCATTTTATTAATCAAGGCTCGAGCACCGAAGCCTGGAAAAGTATACAAGGCGCAAAATGCCGAAGCCTTTACAAGTATACCACCAAAAGGAGCAAGGAGGAGGATGGGGGGGCTGGCAACAAACGAGATCTAGGGGAGAATAGAGGCCCAAAAAGCCCTCGAGCTGTGAGCGCACCGGGTGCTCCTTTTACGACATTGGCGGAAGACTTCCCGGATGAGCTGAATGGCTGTGTAGTGGAATCCTTCATATCTTGCTTTGTTACGATTCTTCCAAATGACCCACGTGGCGGCCGCTGCGACGATCTGGTGTCCGTGGGAGGCCGAACCCCAAGAGTATGCCAGATCGTGGAAGCGCCCACTGCCTGGCGCGATGCTACACAGTTGGTTGAGAATCCTCCAAATGTGACCTGGCAGATCCCTGAGATAGAAGATGTGGTCAATAGTCTCCATCTGGCGGTCATCGCAACAGTTGCAGGCTGATGCTAAGCTGAACCCTATGGTCTTCAGAATCTCGTCGGTGGGTAGTTTCTGCCTGATGACTCTCCACATCAGGACGGACCACTTCTTAGGTATGCAAGAGTGCCAGTAGGGAGCAATGGTGGGGTTCGGGTGCCCAATAATACGCACCGTGCGTCGCGCCGAACGCATCGTAAAAGTCCCCGAGGCC
Source organism: Iris pallida (assembly GCA_029216955.1). Taxonomy (NCBI): domain Eukaryota; kingdom Viridiplantae; phylum Streptophyta; class Magnoliopsida; order Asparagales; family Iridaceae; genus Iris; species Iris pallida. The sequence continues at coordinate 5,845,453 of JANAVB010015398.1, read as the reverse complement.
TCGATCGACCACCTCCATGCATCCTCATCGTTTCTGATTCTAACTCCGCATCGGCGTATGCTCTCCACGGTTTCGTTTCCGGACCAGTCACGAATCTTATCCCAGTTCCAGTCATTGCAACTGAGGTCCCACAGATCGCTAATCCTGACGTTTCTAGGGGTCTCCGTGATGCTCGGGATCAAGTTGTCGCCAATCCATCTCTCCCAGAAGGGATCCGAGTGACCGTCACCCAATTGGAGTCTTATAATAGGTTCGGCGCTAGTCCGCCCCTCGATGATGCGACGCCACGCCGCAGAAGATCGGCTGTTGGAGATGGCACCAGCAGGGTGACTGTGCTTGAAGTATCTGGCCTTTATGAACCTGGTCCATAAGTTGTTGCTGGTCCGGAGGGTCCACCACAGTTTCAACGAGAAAGCTTGAACGATGTGGGAGAGTTTGGTAAAGCCTAGTCCTCCTTCCTCGGTAGGGCGCGCCATAGAATCCCAACTGGCCCAGTGATGCTTGTCCTGGCCTTTGTCCTGCCCCCAAAAGAAGTTACAAAATGTCTGTTCAATCGATGTTAGAACCTTCTTGGGAGGGGAACACATGGCCAGGGTGTGGATTGGGATAGAAGGGAGAACATGATTGATGAGAATCATCTTGCCGCCCGAGGATAAAGTGGCATTGTGCCACCCCTCTAGTTTTTTCCTGATTCGAGATATCAACTCCTCAAATATGCCGGAGTTAGATCTCCCGTACACAAGGGGGCATCCAAGGTACTTGAAGGGGGGTGGGTCACGTTGAAGGATGTTAAGTTGGATAGACCGCGGGCATGCTCTCGATCGAAGTTGTGGTGGGCGTAAATAACGCTCTTGGCGGTGTTGATTTTCTGACCGGAGCATCTTGAGTATCTCTGCAGAGTGTGGTTCACCACTTCTACCGTACCGATATCCCCGGACGAGAATATGAGGACATCGTCGACGAAGGCCAGGTGGGTGATGAAGGGGCAACCGCTGGAAGTATGGTAGTGCTGGAAGTTGGAAGTATTAATCATGTTGTTAAGGTTTCTGCTCAGGGCGTCGGCCGCAATGATGAACATAGTGGATGAGAGAGGGTCGCCCTGTCTAACACCACGAGTGGATTTGAAAAATCCCTCGGCCTGACCGTTGATAACCGTCGAGAACCATGAGTTGCTAATGGATCTCCACACAGTGTTAGTCCAGCTTTCCGAGAATCCGAACGCTCTGAAGACCCATTTAATAAACTGCCAATCCAGTCTGTCGTAAGCTTTCTCCATGTCGGGCTTGATGGCGATGTTACCCCCTCTAGTTGGAAACTTCATGCAGGTGATTAATTCCTAGCGAGCATGATGTTGTCCTGGATGTTTCTTTCGCGGACAAAGCCGCTTTGCTCCTCGGATATGATCTTGGGGAGCAATCCGGCCATTCTGGTTGCAATGATCTTGGAGATGATCTTGTTTGTGAAAGTGCAAAGACTGATGGGACGGAAGTCGCGGAAGGATTCGGGGTTGGAGTTTTTCGGGATAAGGATCAGCTTGGCGCTGGAAATAGCTCTGGGGTAAGTGGCTCCCTCGAAGAAGGCGATTGCCGCCTCAGTTATGTCCTGTTTGATAATCTCCCAGCAGGTGCGAAAGAACACGCCCGAAAACCCGTCTGTTCCGGGTGCACTGTTCGCATCCAGGGCCCAAATCGCGTCGGTCACCTCCTGCACGGTGGGGAGCGACTCCAGTTGAACATTGTCGTTGTCGCTGATGAGCTGTGGAATGACATTCAGAAAGGAGTTGTCTTTGTGGACCGTCTCTTTGGTGAATAACTTGGAGTAGAATTCCGCAGCGGCCGTTTTATATATATATATATATATATATATATATATATATATATATATATGGGGGGTGTGTGTGTGTGTGTGTTATTTTTCCAGTATTTACTATAAATTATTTTTGACTAAAAATAATGGTTTCAAACTTTATAAATATTTCTAAAAGAGTTTATATATATATATATATATATATATATATATATATATATATATATATATATATATATATATATATATATATATATATATATAAAGAGAGAGAGAGAGAGAGGAAGGATCCACATCCCCTCACTTTTGCATCCCCCATGCATCCCCTCTTTCACATACGTAGATCTTTGTTTAAGTCATCTAATCTTAACCGTTGATTTTTTAATGGTTAAGATTAGATGAATTAAACAAGATCCAACGGGTGTTATCATGGGGATGCATGGGAGATACAAAGTAAAGGAATGTGGATCCCTCATCATATATATATATATATATATATATATATATATATATATATATATATATATATATATATATATATATATATATATATATATATATATAGTAGCTACAGGATGCTTATAGCTCAAAAGTAGTTACATGAGAACATCTAATTAGTGCTTTCTTTACTTGACGGCTAACTTCGGCAATCAACTGATCAGCTGAAAAAAGAGTAGGCTTCGTATCTCCATTTGTTACGATTTTTCCATAATACCCAACAAATGGCACCAACAACTAACTGTTTCAAGTGTTTCTGCCTTCTTCTCCACCAAGATTGTAGTCTTTGCATAATATCTCTCCTATTAGCCCGGATTCGAAACTTCGCTTGATAATGGTGCCACACAACAGCAGCTAAATCTCCAGAACAGAATACAAGCTGTATAGATTCAGCTTGTCGGTCGACACAGCAATGACAAGCCGACGCCAATGAATAGCCCAATTTAATCAAATTATCAGCAGTTGGTAGTTTGTTAAAAATGATCCTCCACATCAGTATAGACCACTTGGTCGGCATGCATTTGTTCCAAGCATTGTTGAGGAAAGTATGCTGAGGAAAGTGAGCTCGGACAATGCTCCAAGCTGAAGAAAGAGAGAAGTTACCTGACTGGTTTTGAGTCCACCTATGTTGACCCAAAGCATCCTCATCAATAAATTCATCCCCAAGATGACGCCCTCTAATGAGTCGTTTCCATATATGAGATGCAGCAGAGGTGAGCTCAACATCACTCGGATGAGAAAGAGAGCAATATTTGGCTTTAAAAAACTTAGCCCAAAGAGATTTTGTAGACCTCAGTTTCCACCATAGCTTAACTGTCATAGCATCCATAACCTCCCCCAATCGTCGCACACCAAGTCCCCTGTCAGAAATAGGCCTAGCCATCCGATCCCATCGGAGCCAAGATCGTTTAGGAAGGCCATCTTTGGAACCCCAGAAGAAACTATCCAACATACTTTCAATGCGATTAAGAACAGAGATAGGGGGGTTGCTAGCTGATAAGCAATGAACGGGAATAGAAGTAAGAATCGACTTGATAAGCACAAGTCGTCCACCATAAGAAAGGATCTTATTATTCCAGCCTGATATATGAGAGCAAATTTTGCAAATCAGCTCATCATACATCCCCGCGTTCCTGCGACCCGAAGAAATAGGGCAACCCAGATATATAATAGAGCCATTCATAAGTTGAAAGCCAGTCATATGTTGAATTTCTGCAGCTCTACACGGTTCTACCTTCTCCGATAAAATCATAGAAGATTTAGATGCATTGACTTGTTGTCCAGAGTTGTCTTTATAATCATGAATAACTGCCATAAGTAGCCAAAGAGAGCATTTATCAGCACCAGTAAATATAAGGATATCATCTGCATATGCCAGATGAGATATTTTAGGGCATCCTCTTGGAGAATAGTAGCCAGAAAAACCAATGACAGTATTCAAATGGATGAGGTTACGAGTAAGTGCTTTGGCTGCTATAATAAATAAAGCTGGAGAGATTGGATCTCCTTGACGAATTCCACATTGCCCATGGAAGAAGCATGAAGATCGACCATTAATAAGAGTTGAAAACCAAATATTATCAACTAAATGAAGGATAAGAGTGCACCATTCATTACTGAACCCAAACTATTTCATCACCCGAAGAAGAAAGGCCCAACTAACCCGATCATAGGCTTTGCTCATATCAAGTTTGATAGCCATATTACCTCCCCAATGTTTCTAATCCAATACTGCCATTATTTCCTGAGCCAAAACAATGTTATCCACTATTTCTCTACCCCGAACAAAACCACTTTGTTCAGGAGAAATAATACGAGGAAGAATATCGATAAGCCTTCTCACCAAGAGTTTAGAGATAATTTTGTTCACAAAATTACAGAGACTAATGGGTCTATAATCAGTGAGAGACTTCGGATGTTTGTGCTTAGGGATAGGAAGTAGGTACGTGCTTGTAAAAGATCTAGGCAAAGCAAAACCATCCATAAATAAACAAACTGCATCAAGGATGTCAAACCCTATAATATCCCAACAAGCCAAGAAGAATGAACCAGTAAAGCCATCTGGACCCGAAGTACTATTAAGATCCATGCACTTAACAGTAGCTAGAAGTTCCTCCATAGAAGGTTTGGCAGTCAAACCATCATTGTCCTCTTGAGAGATGATATTAGGAATATGTTGAAAATAATCATCATGAAGAACTAAATGAGGGGGAGAGAAGATCTTACAATAATAATCATTAGCTTCTAGCTGAATATCGGAAAGAGAGGAGAGAGCCCGCCCATTCGAAGTCTGAAGATGATGTATATGAAGCCTATTACGCTTAGAAGAGACACAAGAGTGATAAAACTTAGTGTTTCTGTCCCCTTCCTCATCCCACTTCACCCTAGCTTTCTGTTTCCAATAGGAGTCCCCTATACGCAATCTCTGTTTCAAGTGAGCTCGAGCAAGGAGCCATTGAGGGCAAAGTGATGGATCAGCCTCACAGCAGCCTCCAAAGCAGTAACCGCATCCTCCGCTTTCTTGACTTCTTGAAAGATATCGCCAAAAGTTGATCTACTCCATGTAGATAGTGCCTTTCTGGTTGCCGCCAGATGAAGTCCAACCCTAACCAGACTATTAACATTATCAACTAATTTCCATGCTGAATCAACTACTGAAAGAAAGCTAGCATGATCCTTCCAAAAATGAAGAAATTGGAAAGGACGAGGAGAAACGGACTTTTCAGCCTCCAATGTAAGAAGAAGAGGCGCATGATTCGACTCCGATCTATTCAAATGAGAAACTAACGAACAAGGAGCCCAGTTCAGCCATTTGGAGTCCAGTAAAACCCTATCCAGACGAGAGCCTTGTTTAGGTGATCCATATTGTCGATCCACCCAAGTGAAGCAATTGCCCGTATAAGGAATCTCAGAAAGCTCAGCCGCTGTCTGGAAGTCCAAGAATTCTTTCATAGAGACAAAGCAAGGGGGAAGGCCACCGAATTTCTCCTCCGTCTGAGTAATAGCATTGAAGTCACCAGCTGCCAACCAAGGAAGATGCCATCTGGAACGAATCATAAGTAAGCGATCTCAAAGTAGTCGTCTGCCCTCATTCGTGTTACTACCATGAACAGCAGATAATGAAGCAACAGAAGGCAAAAGAGGAGAAGTAAGGGACACAGTAAGGCATTGATCAAAGGAGTCAATGAACGATAACTCCATGTCATATCTAGCCATAATCCAAATATTCCTACGTTGGTTAGAGTAGGAACATTGAAACCCCAGTTTGAGTTGATAAAAGAGCAATTTGTCAATGTTAACTTTTGGTTCAATGATAACCACAATAGGAACTTTGTTTGTTCTACAGAGAGACTTCAGTCTTTTAAGAGCCATAGGATCAGCAATGCCCCTAATATTCTAACTTAGGATTTTAAGCATTAGAGGAGGACGGGGGGGAAGGAGTTTGAGCGAGCTTAGCTGCCGATCGGAGGACTCGGATGGCGGGGATGGGAGGAGCTTTCTTTTTCTTTTATGTCCCTGGGATCGTAGGGAGGCATGGCCTGTCGCCATCAACATGAGCAGTTAAGTCTACAGCTTCTGGATCACCAGTCGAAGGGCCAATGGGCTCCGAATTCTTAACAGGGACTTCAATGTCCTTCTGAGCATCCGCAGCGTTGACTTCGTCCGCCCAGGATCCGATCTCTCCTTCTTCTACTTCTTCCAGGTATGCAGCAGTAGGTGAAGGGGGATTGGAAGGAGTCACTCGTGGGGATGAGGGATGTAAAGTAGGAGAAGATACCAATTGTAGATGAGTGACAGGTGAAGAAATGGCTGCGAGAGAATTAATGTTCTCAGTAGGAAGTACCTCATTGGGAGGCTCACCCTGAGAGGAGTTATCCTGCTGATCTGTCGAAGGCGATGGGGCATTAATTGGAGGGTCAATCAATGGCTGACCCTGATTGGATGTCTCTCCTTGTTCAAAATTTGTGGGTCCCACAGGCTTGGGAACAGGATCGATAATTAATTATTTGTGTTTTTGTGGAGGAGGATGAATCACAGTAGTTGAATTAACTTTGCAGAGGTCTCTAGTATGTCCTTGGTGTTTGCACAATGAGCAGAATCTAGGGATGGTTTCATATTCAATCTTCTGAACAAAAGTACGTCCATTCGGGAGATTAATACGAACCACTGGGGGAAGCTGTTTGCTCGCATCCACTTCAACGAAGACACGAGCTGTACTAGGTCGTGTAAATTCTTCTGTAGCTTTATCCAGTTTGAGGGGGGTACCAATACCCATAACTATAGAAAAGAGAGCATTTTTAGCAAAAAGCTGATGAGGGAGACCAGGTAAAGATACCCATGTAGGAGCCAATGGGGATTCGTGAGCCGCATTGAAATCTTTAGACCAACGAAAGACACGCATCGGAGCCTTAGCAACATATCAGATCTCTCTTGCCCTAAGGCATAAGAAATCAATCTCAAGAGACGGCCGAATAATGATATATTTAGGGTCGATCACCCCAACCTGCACTTCACCAGCGAACTGAAAGCCCATGAAGCACTTTCGGATCACATCGATGGGTGGCCGGGCGTGGGAAAACTTCCCAATCAAAGCGAATCTGAATGGCTGGATCAGGATCTTCTCATCTTCTTCAGAGAAGGAGACGACAGGGACCCCCTTCGAAAAAGAAGGAGTTTTAACAGAGATCGATGGGGTCGTCGGGGTCGACCCCACCACCTCTGCAAAGGTCTTCGACGCCATGAACCGTCAAACCAGAGACACGACGGTCGAATGATCCGGTCGCGAGAAGGACGCCGGCCCGGCCAGAGGCCAAGCCGGAATCGGTGGATTAGGGTTCTAGGCGCGGCGGTCTCTCAAGGAAGAGAGAGCTATATATATATATATATATATATATATATATATATATATATATATATATATATATATATATATATATTTTGCTACATATATATATATATATATATATATATATATATATATATATATATATATATATATATATATATATATATATATATATATATATATATATATTCACTTATGTGAAATTTCCTCTTTATTATCATCACTAATCATGGTTAATCCAACATCCCTATTTTCCTTTGTGACTTTGGACTGCTACCTATCGACCTTGGCTATTTTGGATTAATCTGGACACTGTCAGATCGCCGCACCACCCTCAGGCAAGATACTTTGCCATATTTACTGTTTATATGTATTCTGTATTTTATAATTACTGCATATTTACTGTTGTCTATACTAGTTTATCCAGTTGCATCTCTCTTAACTGTTTATAGTATACTTATTGTGCTTTCAAGTTATATAGGGTATAATATTATTAGTTATATTTTCATTGTTGTGCATGTGGACCTAGAGTTAAGGGACTACCATCTGTTTAGTACATTTCATAACTTTGTCACGAATGTGCCACGAGATGTGTGTGAGTTGTGAGTAAAATATAGAGGTCACTTGCGTTTTGGCTAATCCCCCGTGCGTATGCATTAGGAATAACTGCCAATAGGTGCATGTTAGAAGACATGGCAGTTATTAGGAATAAATATTATTATGGAAGCAACATGTGTTTGTGTGTTCTGGTTATGACGCATGTATAGTATCATAGGAAGGAAGAAGATAGCTATTAGCATTGGGGCTACTATTTATTTTACACACTCTTTTGGAGCCGATAGGGACCCGGATGAGCGCTACTTACTGCCGATGGCCGTTAGTGACTCGGATGAGCGCTACTTACGGCAAGTTCTTCTTTTATTTGTGATGCTGATCATAAAGCCCCCGCGTAGAATGTTGTCCTCAAAGTGCATATTACCTAGACGGTTAGGGAACCATTTGTGTTGTCAAATGTTGTTTACATATTCAGTTTATACGGCATGTTTTTCCTGTATCTTATTATGTCCCTCTGAGGACCCGGTGATTTCTCCAGGTGTGTATTTTCATAATTTCTGCAGGTATTCTAGACAAGGTCGTGATCTTCTCTATTCCTTCAAAGATGACTTGCTCTTGGATCTTTCTTCGCTTCGCTTGACAAATTCTTTCATTTGTTTTTATTTCTTCTCATTTAAATAGTTGGTATTATATTTGTCTTCGCCCAACGACTTGTACAAAATGATAATTCAAAGTTGATTTTATGATATCATTATTCTTTTATTTTGTGTATGAGATTTGTTGTCATAGTTATACTGAATTTACAGCTTACGTATATTATTATACGCCTGGCATGTCTACGTTCCTAGTCCTATGTATTTTGGGACTAGGGCGTTACAAGAACTCGATTAGGGTAAACGTTCAAATTTTTGAATGTTGGAGATCCAAAAGACTAGGAAATGCTTCTGACCAGAAGTGATTTATGGGGACCGTGTTTCGGGCAAACTCGACCCGAGTTCGGCTACTGGGTTTTCAGGATATTTTGGTTCAGAAAAAGCTTTTGGATATTGGTTTGGTTTGGGAAAAAGATAGGTTTTTTTTGTGAGGGTAAAATTCAAAATGTCAGTGATCTGACTCATAAAATAATCTAGACTTAATAAATAAAAAATACAGAATAAACTATAAAAACTTTGCTTTGACGAGTTTGGATGCAGTATTCTGTAGCCTTCTTGCTTTACGTATCAAAGTCAGAGTTTTAGGTCAATTATTGAAATCAGGTTGATCATGACACATAGGCCAACAGTATGGACAACTTTTCTTCGTTAGTGGATGTCCTTCTTATATGCCCTGACTTTTTGCATCTGAAGAAGATAGTTTCTTCATCGTTATTTTCATGGATGTCTTTCTTCTTTCAGTTAGATCTCTCAAACTTTAAGAATTTTCTGAAGTTTTTGACTAGCAGGGCCTGTTCATCACTATTGAAATCTTCTTTGTCAAAATCATTGCATAAGACTCTTCTGGCTTGAGCTTTGAAGGCGATTGATTTTTCTTTGGGGGTTTTCTCTTCAAAGTCTTGTAGGTCCATCTCATGGGTCATGAGGTTGCCCATCAGTGTCTCCAATGTCATCGTGGTAAGGTTATTTCATTCTATGATCGCGGTGGCCTTCAGGTTCTAGTTCTTTGTTAGAGCCCGCAGTACCTTTCTGATCTTCAAGTGATTGATGCAATCTTTACCAAGAGATTGTAGAGGATTAGTAATGTCAAGGAAACGAGTGAACATCTGCGTAATTGACTCACCGGGTTTCATCTTGAAGGACTCGTATTCCTGTGTCAATCTACTGATTTTGGATTACTTTACTTAGGAAGTTCTTTCATGACTTACCTCAAGAAATCTCCAAATTTTATTAGATGTGGTACAGGTGGATACGCGATTAAACTCAGTTTTGTCAATTGCACAGAATAGTTTATTGATGGTCGTACGACTAGCCTGTGTTTTCATGCTCAGTGTATTTGTCATGCGACTTGTCTACTAACACACCATAAATCACTGTTCTAGGTAGTTTCTTATAACCGTCTATAACTATCGACCAAAGATCGAAGTCCAATAACTTTAGAAAGAAATTCATCCATGTTTTCCAGTAGGTATAATTCATTCCTTCAAATAGTGGGGGTCTATTTGTGGATTGCCCTTCACCATTGAATATGGATTTAACAGCTTTTATAGATATATATACTATCTAGATGGTTATGTATATGTATAACCTGCTCTGATACCAATTGTAGGACCATTGAGCACCTCTAGAGCAGGGTGAATAGAATGTGTGCATGTGTAGTGGAAAATATTACCAATTAAAATGTATATACTATGGCAAGTATGAGAAATATAACAGAATTGCAGTAAAGTAAGAGTCAAGAAGATCAAACTCAGTAACACAGCAATATATACTAGTTTTCCTCTAAGAGGATTAGTCCAGTCTCGACTACTCATGCTCGATGTTAGTCCACTATGGCACAAGCTTTAACTGAGCGCTTACGACTCTTACAACATCGTGATTGGCGAAGAGCGCACGACCGTCTCCAAAGGACGATTTGAAAATTGGAACATTTTCTGAATGCAGCCTCCGTTACAACTCTTCAACACCAAACTCTAGATTAAACAGAAACTGTACTAGCTTGGCTAAGAGTAGTATAGGCTTGATTTGAAAGTATAGCTCGTAGAAAATACTTAGTAATGAATAAAGAAGAGAAGATGGAATGAATGAGTGATTTAGAAATGTGAAAGTTCTTCTCTATTTATATTGTTTTTATAACCGAATTCGGGTAGAGTTTGGATGCAGAAATCTTATATTCGAACATTGGATGCAGATTTAGAGGGAATTCAAAAACAAATTGAACTGACTTGGACCGAACTCGGGCCGAGTTCTGGCCGAGTTCTGCCAGGGTCAGAATAGAACTGTTTAGACCAATTTTATTAGGTTTTGGGCTTGTTTTGGAATGTGGACTCTAGATATGTTTATGTGGATAGGTAGGCTATGATTTTTGTGGACTGAAAAAAGCTAAGCCAGTACAGATCCTGGTCAATCTTATATATTTTTTCTACACTCAATAAAAATAAAATTACAGAAGAAATATGAAAAAGACTTGATCTTGATTCTATTGCTTTTGGTTCTTGATGACGATGCGACGTTTATAGTTTGTAGCAGTAGGACGCAGATTTAGGATACAGATGTTCTTCTGACTTGAAACCTGTAAACGTGTAGCAGTATATGTATTTTGTTTATCGACCAAAGTTAACATTGATTATAAAAATCAGGTGTGATTATTAACCAATGGGCCAACAAGGGACACCCTGGTGAATACACTTATTCCGGCGATAGCGACGCATGAAGGCGTCCCCTTCCATGTGTGTAACGCCCCAGTCCCAAAATACTTAGGACTAGGCACGTATCCATGCCAGCTGCATACATAGGAAGTATACTCTAATATATGGAAACCTCGTATGAATACATAAGCTGTAAAATACAGTAAATCCAGAATAACTAAATCTCATCCACTAGATAAATAAATGATATAAGAGCAACTTTGAATTTGTCATGTATACAATCGTTGGGCGGAGACAAAGTCCACTACCAACTATCTCAAATAAAATGTACAAGAAGTGATCGATAAAATAACGAGACGAACCAAGCGTAATCGTCTTCGAAAGAATGGAGAAGATCACGGCCTTAGCTAGAACACCTGCAAATTCACAGAAGCACACACCTGGAGAGATAACCAGGTCCTCAGAGGGACATAACAAGACACATAATATCATGTCATATAAACTGAATAAATATTACTCAAATAAATAAGGGATGCCTGCAATAGGGTACCTAACCGTACTATAGTGAATGCAATAAGAACAAACCTTTGACGTATGGGCCAGATCAGGAATATCAGGAATCAGGATCGTACCTCCCACTGGAGATAACCGGCTATCAGGACCGTACCTCCCACTGGAGATAACCGGCTATCAGGACCGTACCTCCCACTGGAGATAACCGGCTATCAGGATCGTACCTTCCAATAAAGATAACCGGCAATCAGGACAGTACATATATGACCCATACATTAAGGAGCTATTCTTCCCACCAAATGCCTACCATGTTGTATCCACAACAGTAAACCTCTATAACCGCTAAGTCAAACTAGCATGCAATTTCTATTAGCGGTTATTCCTATCGCACGGCTTGTACGTACTGGTGGCCAGCCAATCACGCACGTCCGTGTTCTACATGTGACACACAACCTCATGGTACAACGTGTCAAGGCCATGAATGCAACACACAAAGGTGGTCCCTTAAATCTAGGTTTAATATGTAAGAAAAATAATACATAGCAGGAAATATAAAGAATAGTAAGTTCTAACAGGTTATGCCATGTATCACAGTTTATTTTGCATAAAGAAAATAAATAATACATGAAATATGAGCTAAAATAAATAAACAACAAATGGTAAGGTATCTTGCCTGATGTCCAAGTGAGGTAAGATGATGTCCTGGCGATGAATCAACAACAACGCACAAAGAAGAAGGTGCAGGAACAACTTTAGATGCTGAAAATAGTTTATTATCTAATTATAATTAATAATGCACCTATTACATTTATTTAATAAATTCTGAAGTTAGGATATGGTATAGGTTTTCGTATTAGCTTTCCGAAAAACTAAACGGATCGCATTTTCGTTTCCGGAATCTCCCGAAATCGCAAAAATACTGAAACACGTTTATTTTTGGGACACTAGATACTCAAACAGTTTTGTAGAAATCTACAGAACAAATTTTGTCTATTAAAATATGTTTTTGGAAACCTTACCTCGATACGCTTCTTTTAGAAAAAATTAGAGGCAAAACGGAGTTCGGAGCTAGGAGATATCGTCGTTCCAAGTTGCTCTTACTGCTAAAAAGTGGGGCTGAATTTATGACGAAAAAAAGAGAAATTTTGACAAGGATGGTTTGAAAGATGATTTGTGGTGAAAATAATATGGAGGAGTACCTGTCTATTTATAGGATGTGAGAATTCCCAATTAGATAAGAATTAGGATTCCTTTAAACCCAATTTAGATATTTCCTAATTTAATTTAAAAGCAATCAAATCCAAATCCAAATCCAAATCCAAATCTAATTTAAATCAAATCAAATTCTCTTAGTTTAAAATCAAATCAATTAAATCCAATTTAAATCTATTTAAATTTTTAGCTCAAAATCAAATGGGATAAATCAATTTTGAATATTTAACTATTTAAATAAATCCAAAAATCAAATCAAGATTTAAATGGCCACCATAACTTCCAAATATATTTTTCAAAATACCAATAATAATAATTTCGAAAATAATAAATATTTTTAAATATTTTTTTAAATAATAAAATATTTATTAATAAATCTCAAAAATTACATTTTTATTTAAAATAGACTAATAAATAATTACGAAATATATGTATGCACGAATAATGCATACATGATTATGCTTTTCCTAGTATACAATAAAATATTATTTATGATTAATAACTGCTAAAAATAAAAAGGCTTTTTATAGCAAGAATAATAATTATATAATATTTTGAAAGTGTATAATAAAATAGAAAAAAATGTTTTTCTAAAATATGTACACTCGCACATATTCGCACTTGACGAGCAACTACGAAAAATAAAATTTGGTGCGCGACGTACAATACGACTATGCGACGTATAATACAAAATTTTTAAATCAGTACCAAATTTAATATATATATAAAAAATAGTAGAAATTTAGGGGTTTTACATCCTATCCAACTTAAAAGAATTTCGTCCTCGAAATTAAGAATTAGGAGGGGGTGAGAAGGCACAACGGTAGATAGGAGGGTTTAAGGAAGTTTATATGGTCGTAGTCTAGGTTGAGGGTATGATTAAGAGACGATTGTAATAACTCTTAAATTCAAGTGATTAGAAAGTCAAGATTGTAAATTTAGTGTCGAGGAAAAAGTCGAGTAGTTCAAGACATAGATATGGTTACATTGGGTGGTAATGGTCATGGTGATAGGACAGTTAGAGGAGTTTTAGTACAACGCTTTCGTCCTTCTAAAATAGGTGAAGGCAAACGCAATATAGAGTTCGAAGGAGGCGCTATCGAATACGAATACGTGGTTCAAAGGCGACCGAATAATTCAAAAGGAGTTGTCAAGGCAGTCGCGGATGGGACTCTAGAGGACAAGTTTAGCTATGTCCCCATCCACGTAGAACGATAGATAAAAGCGAACCAAAGTGCACTCGGTTGATCAGACCATTATGCACCGGTTCTGATTAAACAATATGTTAGTAGGTGCACCCAATAAAATATGTCATGATCAAGCTTGATAACGAAATAAGCTTGCAAAACTGAAGCTACGTTAGCAGCGCGAGATAGTCAAAATATGAGCAAGGGAGGTACTGATGAAGAAAATTTTAAATAGTCCCAGATCTTTTAAGATCAAGGCTCATCCGAAGTTCGGGCCTATACAGTTGTCTTGGTTGACTAGCTAAGTTAGGGTCCTCTGAACTTATAGGCTAAGCAAACTTATCCACATGGGTCACAAGGACAAAGGCTTTGTTGGGCGTGAGGTATTCTACCCAACTTACAAGAGTTAAACTAGTAATGGGATGAGACAATGTGTTAAGCAATCAAGATAAAGTACAATTTAAGCATTTAAGGAATTTAGTAGAACACAATCACATATCGGGTCGAAAGAATTGAGTTGAGGTTGAATCTCTATCCGTGGTCGAAAATATATCGGTATCATGGTAAAGATTATAGTTTTGCCATTTTGACCATAAAGTCATATCAAGAAATAGAGTACAAGGAGATGGATTTTGGTGGGATATAATATGTCTACAGGAAGGTGGACTTGTCTAGGTCTTACATATAAAATTTGTTGGAAGGAAAAGTGTAGTGTTGTACTCCAAATATACAAGTCATGATAGAGGTCGCCAGAAGATCAAAAATAGAAAGTGAGAGTTCACGAGGTGATAATTAATGCACAAAATAAAGAAGATCAAGTTAAAGCATGAAATAAAAGTAATTAAAGAATCCAGTAAAAATAATTTAGGAACACAATTTCGGAGAGAAGATAGTCTCCTAGATGAATACAGTTAATGAACCATTAACTCATTATTCAAATTGCAAATGGGTTAGAAGGTCGTAATTAAAAGATCTAGAATTGAAGGAAGGTCGAGTAAGTTGAGGTAGAAATATAATCACATAGCTGGGTTGATGACTAACAACACTTGTGTATATACTACTATCATGGTCATAAGTGACATGGCAATTAGTGTGGAATACTCAATAGGGTTATCTTGGGGCCTACCATTAAAATTTTAGCTCAAGTATCCTCCAAAAGTTTCAAAAATAGACTTCAAAAATATACCACCAAAATTTGTATTCACTCCAAGCCGTTCAAATTTATCATAAAAATTTTAAATCACTTTCTTAAATATCAAAGCAAACTTTATCACGTTACCACTAACCTTTTCCAAAATTAACGTTTAAATTCAACTATTTAACTCAAGTGTTCATAATTTACGAATCCATAAAAAATTTCACAATCAATCAAAAATTTAACACTCTAAAATTTTCAAATAACTCATAATAAAACTCTTAGCATATTAAAAACAATCTAAAAAATTAAGCTCAATGCTCTCATAAATTTTAACTTCTATTCATGCTAAGTTATTACAACAAACTCACAACTTTTTAAATGGTAACTTCCTTTAATCAATCAAAATAACTATCCATCACATCCTTCGAAATTCTCCAAAAAAATTTAATATTAGCAATCCCACATTAAACTAAATTTTCAAATAATCTTATCAGTCAAAATCTATTTTTTTTTACCAAAAATCTAAATAGATTTGTAAATCCTCAATCATAGGACACAATTTAAAATAAAGAAAAATTCTCAAAAATCGTTTTCATAACTTTCAAATATTTTAAACCAAAATTCACCGTCATTACTTCCCCTTAAAATTTAAAATTTTATAAACACGAAAACCGCAAGTTGTACAACTCGGTTTAAATAATTCCTACGACCATTTTTAAAAGCTAAGATCATTTTCAAACCAAATCTATAATTGTTCAAGGTGCAAAACTATAATACAATAAATCATGAACATTAAAACTCAAAAATCAAATAAATTCTATATTTATTCAAAGATGTATATCTATCACCCAAACTCATAAATATCACAACTCGAAAAGCAAATCAATTTGATACTTGTGCAAGGATGTATAACTATAATCCAATAAATCATAAATATCAAATCTTTGAAAATCAATCAATTTCTTAAACCAAGTATGAAATTCTATAAATCGTCTGGTGTTTACTATTTAGAAATCTCAAGGTTAAAACTTTCCGTGGTAATATCCTACTTTACAAATTACTAATCATTAAATCACACTTAAAAAAACCTTTAACTCAATTAGAGTCTTAAATGTATTCCAATTGCCAATATAACCATTTTAGCCATGTGTTTGACCTATAAGCATATACTAGTGTAGTCATCTTCCTAGTTGACACTAAGCACGAAAATAAGAATCAATGGTAGAAAGGAATCAAGCAAAATGCAATTCAAGGAAGTCAAACGAGAGTTCGAAATTTGAAGCAAAGGAAAAAAGGTCAAGCTGTATGGATGAGATTCCTATAATGCTAATCCTATATTGCAGGTTCACATCGGTACAGTAACGTAACCGAAGTGACAAACTCAACCTGCATGGGCCACCACAAAAATATGTAACGCCCCAGTCCCAAAATACTTAGGACTAGGTACGTATCCATGCCAGCTGCATACATAGGAATTATACTCCAATATATGGAAACCTCGTATGAATACATAAGCTGTAAAATATAGTAAATCCAGAATAACTAAATCTCATCCACTAAATAAATAAATGATATAAGAGCAACTTTGAATTTGTCATGTATACAATCGTTGGGCGGAGACAAAGTCCACTACCAACTATCTCAAATAAAATGTACAAGAAGTGATCGATAAAATAACGAGACGAACCAAGCGCAATCGTCTTCGAAAGAATGGAGAAGATCACGGCCTTTGCTAGAACACCTGCAAATTCACAGAAGCACACACCTGGAGAGATAACCAGGTCCTCAGAGGGACGTAACAAGACACATAATATCATGTCATATAAACTGAATAAATATTGCTCAAATAAATAAGGGATACCTGCAATAGGGTACCTAACCGTACTATACTGAATGTAATAAGAACAAACCTTTGACGTATGGGCCGGATCAGAAATATCAGGAATCAGGACCGTACCTCCCACTGGAGATAACCGGCTATCAGGACCGTACCTCCCACTGGAGATAACCGGCAATCAGGACAGTACATATATGACCCATACATTAAGGAGCTGTTCTTCCCACCAAATGTCTACCATATTGTATCCACAACAGTAAACCTCTATAACCGCTAAGTCAAACTAGCATACAATTTCTATTAGCGGTTATTCCTATTGTACGGCTTGTACGTACTGGTGGCCAACCAATCACGCACGTCCGTGTTCTACATGTGACACACAACCTCGTGGTACAACGTGTCAAGGCCATGAATGCAACACACAAAGGTGGTCCCTTAAATCTAGGTTTAATGTGTAAGAAAAATAATACATAGCAGAAAATATAAAGAACAGTAAGTTCTAACAGGTTATGCCATGTATCACAGTTTATTTTGCATAAAGAAAATAAATAATGCATGAAATATGAGCTAAAATAAATAAACAGCAAATGGCAAGGTGTCTTGCCTGATGTCCAAGTGAGGTAAGATGATGTCCTGGCGATGAATCAACAACAACGCACAAAGAAGAAGGTGCAGGAACAACTTCAGATGCTGAAAATAGTTTATTATCTAATTATAATTAATACTGCACCTATTACATTTATTTAATAAATTCTGAAGTTAGGATATGGTATAGGTTTTCGTATTAGCTTTTTGAAAAACTAAACGGATCTCATTTTCGTTTCCGGAATCTCCCGAAATCGCAAAAATACTGAAACACGTTTATTTTTGGGACACTAGATACTCAAACAGTTTTGTAGAAATCTACAGAATAAATTTTGTCTATTAAAATATGTTTTTGGAAACCTTACCTCGATACGCTTCTTTTAAAAAAATTGGAGGCGAAACGGAGTTCGGAGCTAGGAGATATCATCGTTCCAAGTTGCTCTTGCTGCTAAAAAGCGGGGCTGAATTTATGACGAAAAAAAAGAGAAATTTTGACAAGGATGGTTTGAAAGATGATTTGTGGTGAAAATAATATAGAGGAGTACCTGCCTATTTATAGGATGTGAGAATTCCCAATTAGATAAGAATTAGGATTCCTTTAAACCCAATTTAGATATTTCCTAATTTAATTTAAAAGCAATCAAATCCAAATCCAAATCCAAATCCAAATCCAAATCCAAATCCAAATCCAAATCTAATTTAAATCAAATCAAATTCTCTTAGTTTAAAATCAAATCAATTAAATCCAATTTAAATCTATTTAAATTTTTAGCTCAAAATCAAATAGGATAAATTAATTTCGAATATTTAACTATTTAAATAAATCCAAAAATCAAATCAAGATTTAAATGGCCACCATAACTTCCAAATATATTTTTCAAAATACCAATAATAATAATTTTAAAAATAATAAATATTTTTAAATATTTTTTAAATAATAAAATATTTATTAATAAATCTCAAAAATTACATTTTTATTTAAAATAGACTAATAAATAATTACGAAATATATGTATGCACGAATAATGCATACATGATTATGCTTTTCCTAGTATACAATGAAATATTATTTATGATTAATAACTGCTAAAAATAAAAAGGCTTTTTATAGCAAGAATAATAATTATATAATATTTTGAAAGTGTACAATAAAATAGAAAAAAATATTTTTCTAAAATATGTACGCTCGTACATATTCGCACTTGACGAGCAACTACGAAAAATAAAATTTGGTGCGCGACGTACAATACGACTATGCGACGTACAATACAAAATTTTTAAATCAGTACCAAATTTAATATATATATATAAAAAATAGTAGAAATTTAGGGGTTTTACAATGTGACCTTCCTCCGAACCAGGGTCTATTAAGCCCGGGTAGTGGAGCAACAACCAAGACATCAGGTAATGGTAGGGAAGCTCCACCCGGGGGAACTCATTGTTCTTTCTGCCATGCTTGATTATCCTTTCTAAGAACTCCCGCATGCCACACAAGATATTGTAGACCATGACAAGTAGGAGAGCAAGGCGATATCCAAACACCAGCTTCATGGCTGGCATGATGAGGTTCCTGCTCATCCTCTCAATGGACCCATAAACCCTGGGAGCCACACAGATGCATAAGCATATCATCAAAAAGGCAGCCAGTACCGCCTTCAGAGACATGGCACATAAATTTTGGCAAAAGTAACTGTGGACTGAAGAGGCCAATTTCCCCTTAACATCCACCGAGGGGTTATTCTCCCCCGCTGCCTCCATCAGCACATCAACTTCAGTAGGGGTATGTTCCTTATAAGTAGTGATATAAACCAGTCTCAGTCCTGCGGGATGCTAAGTAAAGACGTAATCTCTCCGACAGAGACATGAGGATGATTTTTTGAGCAACCTGACACTGACACACTTGGTGATGACACAGCAGCTCTTTATATATCATCATCATTTTGGGCTTTTGGGCTTCTAGCCCTACAACCTCTTTATTACAATGAGTATATTCCTCATATGGCTCATTTCCCCAGAAAAGTCTCGAGATAACAAATACCTCGTAGAGAGCCAGCCCTAACTCTCCCCCAGGAGTATAGAACGTCCTGGTGTGACGGTTGTACAACTCCAACAGAGCCAAGAACATAGATTAATTAATTTCCATCACATACTCAGTGGCTCTGACAGCATAATATAGACCCATCTGTTTCAACTCCATCTCGTACTTGGCCAATATCCACAAGGTCAAGTTACGCCACGTAGAGTCAGGATGAACCCAACCTTTGACCCAGAAAGCTTCTTTCAGGTACGAGACTTCCTCCGTAAGAAGCCGATTAACGAAAATAGAAGCCCCAAAAGGATGAGCATTCGGGCTTAAATTGCTGTATCGGTGCCCTGGACGCAATACCCTCAAAGTATAAGACGGACCTTCAAGGGCGTATGTGAAACCATTTTTCTTCTTGGAGCTACAGTCCAATTTGAAATGACATGTCAGCACCCCTCCTTGAGTAGGTGTAATGCCCCAGTCCCAAAATACGTGGGACCAAGTATACGAATACATGCTAGCTGCACTTCACCAATGGGCCAAGCTACACAACAAGCCTATTAGCGAAATACTTAAGCTGTAAATCATGATAACACCAAGAAATACAACATAGTCCACAGGTATATACATTTAAACACATCCACAGAGTCCACAAAGGGATCAAGAATAAATAAGAAAATGTCTCAAATATCCAGCAATGAAAATAATAAAGTCTGTACGGGTAAAACATCCCGAAACCTCAGAAATAGAAACAAAGTACAAATCAACTACAAGTCTGATGAAAAGAAAAGGAAATAATATAGCAAGACTAAATATGAAGATAACATGATCACAAAAAATCCTTTGGCTCTATCTCATCCTCCTATGCCGGTATGCCTCTGGTCTCAGCTCCCGAACCGTAAACCTCTAGGTAGTCTTCAGCTTCATCTAAGCCTGGGAAATAGCCAGGTCCTCAGAGGACTAGCAAGGTGCATAATATACATGCCAAGGTACAAAAATAAAAATATGAACTAAGGCAATCTACTGTATCCGTCTATGTGCTATGCAAGTGAGATACTTTTCTAGAATACCAGACCCCTTCCACTAAGGCTCACTAGCACCTCAGCAGGGTATTGTATCCAGTACCTGTGTCGTGGTACCAAGGACAATCAATTCTCGACAATGATAATCCCTTACTCTGCTACAGAGATAAAGGCCACTAAACAATGGGCCACACGATAATAGGTCTGATATTGTAGTCAAGTTCTCTCCAGTCCCCATGTCTAGAATCTAGCAATGTCAAGTCTATACAGTCATCTCGAAAGTAATAGCAATACTGATAAAGAAATCTAGAATGCTAACACGAGGTCAATACCACGAATAGTCATTTAACCTCGCATCATGAATGTGTCGGTGTCTTGTGGTCAATTGTGTCAATGGACACATTAGTATGTACGTAATGCCTAATGTCAATACTCGATGTCACTATCATGACATCGGCACCCGTCTATAGACGGATACTAAGTATCAATGTCCTACGTCATGCAACGCTAATCAAAAAGAACAAAAAAATAAATAAAATAATCTGTAACGAAGGCAATGCACGCTTGCCTGTAACTGCTGTCTGCGGGTAAGCTTGTCCAATTCTGGTGTCCTTGTTGATCCTCCCAAGCTCACCTATAATAATACACTATATTTAATATTTTATATCAACATACCATATATAAATTTGTTTGCCATTGATTATAAAAGAACAGAACAATTATATCGGAGGACTGTACTTTTACTTCACAATACAAACTCGCTCGTACAATGAAAGCCTAGGGATGAAAACTTAGGTACAGCAATCTAAGTACAATTGTTTAGTTTTTTTCTGGGGGGTGACGGTAGAGGCTCGGGAAAGCGACGGCAGCTCTGCCTTACTCCTTAGACGATCGGATGTAGCCTTGGCCCTGGTAAAGAAATGCTCTTGGACGTATGGGAAGACTCCTATGCACCTTCGGTTGCTGGTTCTCTGGATGTCTCTGTAGTGCTCTCTCCTTTTTTTGCTCTCTCTGTCCTTCTTTCCTCTGCTGCTTCTGCAATCAGAGAATCTCTCCTTTTCGCAAGGGAATGGCACCTTGCTATTTATAGGTGTGGGGTCATCATTAGGGTTTGCAAATGATTGCCTCCTTCAGAAGTCGGCGGTTAAGGACCAATGAATCTGGGCCGTTCATCTTGAATATAATAATATTTGAGCAATTAATATGATTACATCAAATCTTTGTGGACAATAAATGTTGATTGCCATGAATATTCGTGATTTGTGATAGCCTGCCACGTGTCCAATTTGCTTGCTTTGATTTATTCGCGGCTATTATGATGATCGCAACAAATCTGATTTTGTTGGGATTTGTTGGCACCCATAATTCTAGGAAAGATAAGACTGCCACGTGTCTCAATTGTAGCGAAGAGCACCATGTGTCTCAACTGGACTGTCCTGGTCGAGCCGTATGTGGGGGGATCTTCTCAGCCGCATGAAACATATAGCCACATGAGGATGGGCAGCCACACGTAGATGGGCAGCCACATGTAGATGGGTAGCCGTATGGGGATAGGCAGTCGCATACAGATGGGCAGCCGTATGGAAATAGGCAGCCGTATGCAGATGGACAGCCGCATGGGGATAGACAGCCGCATGCAGATGGACAGTCGGATGGGGATAGGCAGCCACATGCAGATGGACAGCGGAATGGGGATAGGCAGCCGCATGCAGATGGGCAGCTGCATGGAGATAGGCAGTCGCATGGAGATGGACAGCCGCATGGAGTGGCCTCGGGACTTTGGTGGATTTTGCCAGCTGTAAGAGGATTTTCTCCTCTTTTCTAGGATCACGCCATTATGTCAGAGTCATTATTACGTCCATATGTCAGAGCTGTCACAGCTGTTATTTGTCAGAGTAGCCGTCAGGGTATTAAATGCAGCCGAATGTAGAGAACAACTGTTGAAGGCCACGTGGCTTCTTTCTGAGCCGCATGGATCAATCCGAACCATATGGACCCCTGAGCCGCATGGACTTCTGAGCTGCACAGGGATCCTGAGCCACATGGGGATCCTTCTATCGGAGCCGCATAGGTCTTTCTTTATTCTTTTTCATGCTTCAACAAGACCCCCTTTAAAGTTTTCAATTTGCAAAATTGAAATACTTTGAATAAGAAGCATGGCCATGTAAAAACTCTTCGGACCATATAGGATGTTCTGGCTGCATGAATATCGCAGCTGCATGGCCTCCTCAGCCGCACAGCCATCTAAGCCGTATGGGCTTTCCAGTCGCATGGGCTGCTTGGCCGCATAGGCTCCTTGCCGCGTCTTCATGCCACGTGTACAAATCTTTACATTGATTGCCTTTGATTTGAGTCGTCTTTTGGGGGGGGGTCCCAAGAGTTTAGCCTTGAATAGTCAGATCGCTTGGATAATCGAAGAGTCAGTTACGCTGCACATGGATCGATGCGTCGATCTATGGGCTCCGTCTATAAATAGAAGCGTATTTAGAACGAAGAGACATCTTTATTCTCTCTCTCTGTCTTCAATTCTTCTTGCACTAGCTTTTTTTATCTTCGCCTTCCTTCTCTGATCATCAGATAACAATGGCTCCCAAGTCCTCCAAGGTTGCGGTAAAGGAAAAGGGAGTGGCCTCCACGTCGGCTGCGGCGCCTAGGGTTCATACCGACGCTCACCCTGTCATTAAGGGTAAGGTCTTGGGAAGATCATCTACTTCGAACCCCTAATGAAGACGGCTCTGTTGCATGCTTTATGAACAAGCTTTTAATGCGTCTTTTACCGAACTGTTCAAGCTGTATGGGCCACATGTGCATTCCACGTTCGAGCCGCATGGAGGTATATCCCAAGTCCGAGCCGTATGGGAGTTGTCTAGACGCTTCACAAAACTGGACCGCATGATG
The DNA here is from genome assembly GCA_029216955.1 of Iris pallida. Taxonomy (NCBI): domain Eukaryota; kingdom Viridiplantae; phylum Streptophyta; class Magnoliopsida; order Asparagales; family Iridaceae; genus Iris; species Iris pallida. Next base: position 5,822,032 of record JANAVB010015398.1, on the reverse strand, counting down.
ACCCTTCGAACATGGTCGCATGAGTCCCCCTGAATCGAGCCGCATGGAGCCCTCATTAAACGGGACCGTATAAGCTTGTCTGGATTGGGCCGCATGAGGCTCCGACCATCTCCTAACTTTGTTTTTTTTATTTTTGATTCTTGCAGAAACCCTGCAGAAGGCTGAGATCATTGTGAAGAAAGTGTTGTCGCTCTCTTTCAAATAAGAGTCATCACCTGTTAAGGAGGAGGTAATACCAAAAATGGAGGAACAGAAAGGAGAGCTGGCGCCCATTGCTGTAAAGGAGGAGCCCCAGTCGGATGGCGGTAGTGCTGGGAGTTCTGACCTTCCTACTTCGGACGAGGACTTTGCTCAAGTACATCCATCATATGCAAAATGGCTGAGGGATTGGTATATGCGCCCCCGCAAATAGGATTCGTGGGCTCTCACATATGTCCGTCTTTTGTCTTGATATTTCTGTCTGTTTTTAGCTGCAGTTTGTGTTTTGCTTCTTTTTGGACATTAATGTAATCTTTTTTTCTTCTCGTCTGAATAAAATAATATAAAACTTTTCTGGCTTGCTCATGAGATATAGTCATGTGACTATAACTAATTTTGAACAGAAAGCATTCGCTTTGTTCTTTGCTTGTAGTAGTTGCCCCAATGGGAGACTTTTTGTGGACCTATTATCCTTGGCGTACCCTGGTTCTGGATATGGATAATAAGTTGGGAGAGAACCAACATACTTACTCAGAGGTAATTAGGACATGGCAAGTATGGGGGTTTTACTGCGGAGTCTTTCTACTCAGAGGTAATGAGGACATGGCAGGAGTGGACTCAGCGAAGGATATTTATGGTCAACAGAGGACATTTGTGGACCTATTATCCTTGGCGTACCCTGGGTTTTTTTTTGGTACAGATAATAAGTCGAAAGGGAACGAGCATACTTACTCAGAGGTAATAAAGTCATGGCAAGCATGAGGGTTTCTTCGATGGAGCCTTCTACTCAGAGGTAATAAGGACGTGGTAGGAGTGGGCACCATGAAGGGGTAAACAGAATGACTCAGAGGTAATAAGGACATGGAAGTTCTATGTAGAGGGATGATTTGTTTTTGGCGAAAGTGAGACGACTCAGAGGTAACATCGACGTGGTCGTTTTGGAAATTTGTGGATCCGTTACCCTTTTTTTGCATTGAGAGTACGGGTAGTCGATCATAAGGGAGGAGCTCTTTCAAAAGAATAATTTCAGAGGTATGGTTATACATGACTTACTACCTAAAAGAGTGACCGAAATGTAAGTTCAGAGGTACCTGCGGGTACATAACTCAGCAATCTGGGATATTTGGAGGAAGAATGTGAGTTCAACGGTACTGGAGGACACATAGCTCAGCAATCTAGGATATTTGGAGGAAGAATTTGAGTTCAGCGGTACTGGAGGGTACATAGCTCAGCAATCTGGGATATTTGGAGGAAGAATGTGAGTTCAGCGGTACTGGAGGGTACATAGCTCAGCAATCTGGAATATTTAGAGGAAGAATGTGAGTTCAGCGGTACTGGAGGGTACATAACTCAGTAATGTGAGATTTGGAGAATATGAGTTCAGCGGTGCCGGAGGGTACATAACTCAATATTTTGGAGATTTGGAGAATGTGAGTTCAGCGGTACCGGCAGGTACATAACTCAATAATCTGGGATTTTGTGGATGTGAGTTCAGCGGTACTGGTGGGTACATAACTCAATAATCTGGAGAATATCGTTTAGACATAATATTTCTTCAGGAACTTGCCGTTGACGGGCAACATGAGCAAGTCTCCATTTTGTTTTGCGAGGCGGTAAGCACCTTGGAGAATACAGCCTCAATGATAAATGGCCCTTCCCACTTTGGATGAAATTTGTCGGTGGTTTTGTGAGTCATAACCATCGGCCTCCGAACTGCCAGAACGAGATCGCCCACTTGGAATGTTCTGATTTTAACCTTCTTGTTGAAGGCTCCGGAGATGCGTGCTTGGTATAGCTCGATTCGTTGCTGAGCCAAGAGGCACTTTTCATCTAAGGCCTCCAACTCTTGTAGCCGACAACGGTAGTTATCGTCCGTCGTCAATTGGTAAGTGAGAGAGACACAGAACGAGGGAATTTGAGTCTGAAATGGGAGAACTGCCTCACTCCCATACACCAGGGAGAATGGTGTGTTTCCAGTGGCAGTCCGTACTGTAGTACGGTACTCCCATAAGCATTCACCGAGCTTTTTATTCCAGTCGCGTTTGTTTGATGACACGAATTTCTTGAGAAGCTTGATGATGGTATTGTTGAATGCTCCTGCCAACCCATTCGCTGCCGGATTGTATGGCGTCGAAGCAATATTCTGAATTCGATGCTTATCGCAGAATCGTTAGAAGGCGTGGCTTGCAAACTGCGGACCATTATCATGGATGATCCTTCGGGGCAGTCCAAAGCGATAGATGACGTGATGCTTGAGGAAGCTGATCATGTTCGAAGTCTTCACTTCTGCAAGCGGAACAGCTTCCGTCCATTTGGAGAAGTAATTCGTGATTGCGAGTATGAAACGATATCCTCGGAAAGAAGATGGAGTGATCGGACCGATGATATCTATTCTACATGCTTCGAATGGCCAGGATGCCACTGTCGAATATAGAAATTCGGATGGCTGGTGGATGAAGTCCGCGTGGACTTGGCAGGCTTTGCACTTTCTTGTATAGTCTATTGCATCTGCTACCATCGTTGGCCAGTAGTAGCCCATTCGGCGAAGACGATCTTGCAATTTTGGACCAGGATGATGGACCCCGCAGACACCGTCATGAGCTTCACGTACGGCTTCTTTGGCTTCTACGTTTGACAGACATTGAAGCAATAATCCATCGTAGGATCGGCGATACAATATTTTTGTCACTGTATCATAGAAGAATCTGAGAGAACGCCTTCTGATAGAAGTGGCTTTCTTTGGGTTCTCGGGCAGGATGTCGTAGACTACGAAGTCAATGAATGGCTGTCTCCAGTCTGGTAATTCGTCGATCGTCTGAGCGAAATAACTCGCCATAAATTAAACGTTGTTCTTGGGACAAACCAGTTCATGGCCTATCACGTCCACCAAATAATGAATATTGTTTGGCAATGCTAGAGAAGCGGCAAGGCCGGCTAGGGCATCAGCTTCGATATTTTGGAGTCTGGGGACGTGTTCGATGAAGAACCCTTCAAATGACGAGATGATTTTGATCGCTATTTGGTGATAGGGGATCATGTCTTCATGGCAAACTTCGTACGAACCCCGGATCTGATTAACGATTAACTATGAATCGCCGTACGCTTCAAGATATTCTACCCCCAGCTCTCTCACAAGTTGGAGACCAATGACTAAAGCGTTGTACTCGGCCACATTGTTAAAGCAGGGTTCTGTGAGGGAGTAAGCGCGATTGATTACCAGTCCGGAAGGAGAAACCAGCACCACCCCGACTCCGACGACGATGTTGCCCTTGGGTCCGGTCCTTGAAGCACCATCGAAGAACATTCGCCATATGTCATCGTGAGAGGCCGCATGCGAGTCGACGGTCTCATCTGGGATTTCTTCATATATTCGGGCCGACTCCGAGCCTGGGTGGGCTGCTAAAAAGTCTGTCAGATCTTGACCTTTAACAGCCTTTTGTGGGACGAAGATCATATGGTAGGGGGATATTAATATTGCCTATATAGCAAGGCGAGAGCTGAGTGCCCCTGGTTTAGTCATGAGGACCCTGAGGGGGTTGACTCGTGATATCACATGTATGGTTTGCCCTGTGACATAGTGTCGTGTCTTTTGAATGGCGAACACCAGGGCGAGGCATTCCTTCTCCACGATGGTATATCGGTGCTCTGGCCCGATCATCATTCGACTGAGGTAGTATATAGCTTGCTCATGGCCTGCATCATTGTTTTGTGCCAGCAGAGCACCGAGGGAATGCTTTATTGCTCGTACATAGAGCAGGAATGGTTTTCCAGCAACCGGGGCCACCAGGATGGAGGGTTCGACAAATATTCTTTGATGCTGTCGAAAGCAAGCTGGCATTCTTCATCCCATACGAATGAGATGCCCTTCTTCATGAGATGGGTGAAAGGCTGACATCGCCCGGAGAGGTTAGAGATAAACCTCCTGATGTAGGCTAGCCTTCCTTACAGGCCTCGGAGTTCTCGAAGATTTCTCGGGGGACTCATCTCCATGATTGCCTTTGTCTTCTTCGAATCTATATGGATTCCCTGGGCGGTAATGATAAAGACCAGGAATTTTCTACTGGATACACCCAAGAAGGATTTGGTAGGATTTATTTTTAAATTATGTACTCGTATCAGGTCGAACACTGTCCTTAGATCATGCAGATGATCTTCCTTAGAGCAGCTTTTGACGGCGATATCGTCAACATAGCATTCTATTATTTTACGTAAGTGGTCTCTGAAGATGATACTCATAGCTCTCTGATAGGTGGCACCGGCGTTCTTTAAACCGAAAGGCATGACTGTGTAGCAGAACGTGCCTATTGGTGTTCGGAATGATGTATGCTTTTCATCGTCGGGAGACATCTTGATTTGGTTGTACCCCGAGAAACCATCCATGAACGACATACGTTCGAATCCGTAGGTGTTGTCAATCATGATGTCTATGATAGGGAGGGGGAACTCGTCTTTGGGACACGCCTCGTTCAGATTGCGAAAGTCGATGCAGCTTCGAATCTTCCCATTCTTCTTGAGGACCGGTACTATGTTGGCGACCCAGTCCGGATATTGTTCCTCACGAATGAAGCCGCTGGCTATGAGTTTGTTGACTTTAGCTTCGATCGCATCCATGATGCCTGGGCGGAAGCGTCGTTGCTGTTGTTTGACTGGCTTTGCATCTGGCCGAATGTTGAGCTTGTGAAGGGCAACATCGAGGTTTAGTCCTGGCATGTCTTCATAGCTCCAGGCGAACACATCAATATATTCCTTGACAAGTTCCAGTAGTGATTCTCGCTCTTCATCAGTCAGATTCTTGCTGACGAAGATGGGTTTTGGGGAGGATTCATAACCGAGATCAACTTGCACAACCTCATCCTCGGTGGAAGGCTCTCTTTGTTCGAACCGCTTCTCCCACTGCACATCTAGTTGTTGTGCCCATGGCTCTAGCTCAAGAAGCTCGGGAATGTCTTCATCTTCTTCGTAGGCATCGACAAGTGCCATATTGACGGACCAGACTTGCCTGAGCATGTCCCCGATGCTGATATCCGAATCGAAAGTGGGTGATCCGGTTGAGTGTGAGTGCCAGTCGCATTATTCGTCTGAGCTTTCGGGTGTCGTCACGGGTGTGTCGGCACCTGCCGTATCTGATGGGAGAGTTGTTTCCCCGGGCTCGTCTTCTCGGAACATCGGATTATCGTGGATGTTCGGAGGAGTGCTACCCCCAGTTCCAGCAACCCCCAGTAATGTGGATGATGAATCTCCCACTGCAGCAGATTTCATCTTTGAACGGGTACCTTAGAAAACTCCGGTGGTGGACAACCGTTTAGACGACAGTTTCTTAGTCATAGTGGTCGAAATCTTCGGGCTGGAAATGTTTGCCTTCTTCTCTTTCCCATCGGCGGGGATTTTCTGAGTAGAGTTGCAAGAGACCACGGGAGACGCCTCATCCCCTGAGCTCGACTGCTGTAATCTTTGGAAGACGGACTGTCGGTCTTTTCGTACCGTCGCATTGTTGCAACAACAGTTGACAATAATTTGGGTGCAGTGATGTCCGTGGGAGGACTCTTTGCACACCGAGGCCTCTTCTCTTTCCTTGTATTTGTGGAGGATAACCTCACGCAAGTCAGATGGGTCTGGAATGACCATGTTTGCACCCTTAATTTTGGAAGACTTTTGGGAACTACTCTGTCCGTTTGCCGCTGGGGGCTGGACTCGAGTGGTTCTGTACAACTTCCCGTCGGAGGCCCGCATAATAATATGTGGAGCGATCGAATGGTCAGAGGTCGGGACAGCGGACTGAGCTTGCCAAGCTCGCGCTGCCCTAGACTTCTTCACTCTAGTACGTGAGGGCACGTAGTAGGAAGAGTCTAAGTGATGTTGCAGAGAGTCAGAAAGATCAGGACCATAGGAGAGGCGACCGAAGACTGAGCCTGAGCCGCGTGGAGCAGACAGCATGCGGCTGGAATCAACAGTCTTCATGCGGCTGGCAATCGTAGCCGCATGGGCTTTCTTTATGCGGCTGGAAGTCTCAGCCGCATAAGTATTCTTCATGCGGCTAGAAATCTTGGCCGCATGGGTATTCTTCATGTGGCTGAAAATCTTGGCCGTATATATATTTTGCATCTGGCAGGTAGTTTCGGCCGCATGGACATCATGCATGCGGCTGGCAATCTTGGCCGCATGAATGTTCGGCCTACGGCTAGTGCCTTTGTTCGGCTTCTTCCTGGAGCACATAGAACCACTCTGTGCCCCTACAAGTCCAGCATCGTAGTGCTTTCCTCTGCCGGGCTTGGGGACAGCAGAGTCCTCTATGGCTTGAAGTAGGGCCACATGAGAGTTGCCTTCGCCGTCTTGGACAACAGAGAGTACTCCGTCCAGAGCTTGGGGTGGAGCAAATGATTTTGGCCTCCACTACCTGCGAGCCTTCTTTATACGGGTTCGCTTCTGGACCGGGCCAGCGCTCCCGTCGGAGAGCATTTCTTCAAACGCATGTTAGTCGAAGCGGACGACCATCTTCTGTTGTGTGGAGCCAAGTTTGGCTGTATCCAATTGCGTCACCAACTTCTCAGTCGCGGAGAAGTTTGTCCTCAGCAGAGTCGCCATCGTATTTGCCATTGATTATAAAAGAAAAGAATAATTATATCGGAGGACTGGACTTTTACTTCACAATACAAACTCGCTCGTACAAAGAAAGCCTAGGGACGAAAACCTAGGTACAGCAATCTAAGTACAATTGTTTAGTTTTTTTGGGGGGGGGTTGACGGTAGAGGCTCGAGAAAGTGACGGCAGCTCTGCCTTACTTCTTGGACGATCGGATGTAGCCTTGGCTCCGGTAAAGAAATACTCTTGGACGTGTGGGGAGACTCCTCTGCGCCTTCGGTTGCTGGCTCTCTGGATGTCTCTGTGGTGCTCTCTCTTTTTTTTGCTCTCTCTGTTCTCTCCTCTGCTGCTTCTGCAATCAGAGAATCTCTCTTTCGCAAGGGAATGGCACCTTGCTATTTATAGGAGTGGGGTCATCATTAGGGTTTGCAAATGATTGTCTCCTTCAGAAGTCGGTGGTTAAGGACCAATGAATCTGGGCCGTTCATCTTGAATATAATAATATTTGAGCAATTAATGTGATTGCATCAAATCTCTGTGGGCAATAAATGTTGATTGCCATGAATATTCGTGATTTGTGATAGCCTACAACGTGTCCAATTTGCTTGATTTGATTTTATCTGGGCCATTATGATGATCGCAATAAATCTAATTTTGTTAGGATTTGTTGGCACCCATAATTCTAGGAAAGATAAGACTGCCACGTGTCTCAATTGTAGCGAAGAGCACCACGTGTCTCAACTGGACTGTCCTGGCCGAGCCGTATATGGGAGGGAATCTTCTCAGCCGTATGAAACATGCAGCCGCATGAGGATGAGCAGCCACATGATGATGGACAGCCATATGTGGATGGGCAGCCGCATGCAGATGGGTAGCCGCATGGGGATAGGCAGCCGCATGCAGATGGACAGCCGCATGGGAATGGGCAGCCGCATGTAGATGGACAGCCGCATGGAGATAGACAGCCGCATGCAGATGGGCAGCCGCATGGTGATAGGCAGCCGCATGCAGATGGGCAGCCGCATGGAGTGGCCTCGGGACTTTGGTGGATTTTGCCAGCTGTAAGGTAATTTTCTCCTCTTTCCTAGGATCACGCCATTATGTGAGAGTCATTATTACGTCCTTATGTCAGAGCTGTCATAGCTGTTATTTGTCAGAGTAGCCGTCAGGGTATTAAATGCAGCCGAATGTAGAGAACAACTGTTGAAGGCCACGTGACTTCTTTCTGTGCCGCATGGATCTATCCGAGCCGCATGGACCCCTGAGCCGCATAGACTTCTGAGCCGCATGGGGATCCTGAGCCGCATGGGGATCCTTCTGTCGGAGCCGCATAGGTCTTTCTTTATTCTTTTCCATGCTTCTACAAAATTATATGAGTATCTACGCCTCCTAGTTGTCATAACGTTGCTACGACACTACATCTATTATATAAGTACATATAGGTACCAAATCCTCTCGTAAATACTTTACAATTACAACAAAATATTATATTTAAATTCTGAAATTTATCTATAAATATTTATATATTTCTATAATGCTATTTTCAATAGAAAAACCCTTTCACAAGAGGTCTTATGTCAATGCCACATATGACTTACTCAAATCGACCCATTAATTTAGTTTCGAAACAATGATAATATAAAAATAATAAATTCTATAGAAATTACAAAAATTAGTTAAAATAATAGTTATAATGTTAAACCTTGTACAACATAAAGTTTAATACGAATTCATGGAGTTTTGACACTTTTGGACACAAGGAAAGCAAAAAAAATTGGAGTTTGGTGACACGGCAAATGTTATTAATTTTTAAAATAGCAAACTAATGCGAAACCTACCTTTCAGATATGTGTCGAAAAGGTATCAACGTCTAGATTCTGAATAAAAATATTAAAAGTTTAGACACTGAACTTAGATAGGCGAAAAGGGGACTGCAACAGAATTTATCAGTTCTAGATACCCTATCGTAGAATCAACGCCACGGGCAAACCGCTTGGAACTATGAGATCCAGCGATCAGAGGTTGGAGTAGACATACAAAGTTAACTCTCAGATTTAGTTTGAGGAGAAACAGATAAGAAAAAGTGGATGAAACATCATCTACAAGTCGACTAACCTGCTGTGACGTTTCAGACTTTGATTCGACGGAGTTTCGGCCCATGTAGCGCGTCGTGCACCTCTCTAACGGCCGCAAGGTTGCTCCTACATTTGCTAGGGTGGAAGGGGATGTTGATAGGGATGTTCAAGTGGTGGTGGTTGGCACAAAAATTGAGGATAAATTATATTTTGTGAAGAAAGGGGGGTCGACTAGGGTTTCGGGTTTGTAGTGATGGCTGCTAGGTTTGGGGGGATTTGTGGAGTAGTGGGTGATTATGAGAGAGGAGGATGGTTAGGGTTTGATAGGTATATATATATATATATATATATATATATATATATATATATATATATATATATATATATATATATATAGTGCATGGGCTTTGGTTTGATCTAATTTGGATATGATTTGGTTCTACAAATCATACTATTATTAATAGGTTTCCTATTTTGGTTAGATGTTTGACCAAGCCAAATATATAAGGGAACATTGCATATGGCTGCAATTAAACCTCTAAACTTCTCTTAAATATATGTATACTTGGTTTTGGCACTCCTAGTTTGGCTCTGACTAGTAGGGTTGACTAGGTTAGGGTCCGAGTAGCATTACTAGTCAAATTGGACCCAAAAATCAATTTAATGAGTCTCATGTGCCATTTGTAAATAAGTAGCACATGAGAACTCGATTAGATAGTACACTCTAGGCATGTGCATTGTAGACTCAAAATGGATTATAACCATATATTGGGTCATACGATTTCGATCTATGTCAAGTCCAAAAATTAAATTGGAAGTTAGCTTAAAATTATGCCAATGACTCAAATTGGCCTAAGTTAGCCCAATGTAATGTGAAGCCAAAAGAATGATGGGAAGCAAATTTGAATGAGACATTATATATCAAACTGAAGGTGGACGAGTCTAGAATTCCAATATGGAATTAGATTTGAGAAAATAATATTTGTCAAAGTTATGGTAAACTACTAACATAGCCATTATTGACTTTAATAAATTAAAATATCCATATAAAATAATTAAAAATAACAAAAATAAAATCCAAAAATCAGGGGGCTTACAACCAACCCTCCTTAGAAAATTTCGTCCTCGAAATTTGAAACAACACAATTATATAGAAAAATCTTATCATATGAATAATTAAGCTAAGACTTACCGGTATCTACGAATAAGTGGGGATAACGCTCACGCATAGAATCTTCACGCTCTCAAGTTGATTCTTCCAGAGAATTGTGCCTCCATGCAACACAAACCAGTCTAATTGTCTGTCCTCTGAGCTTCTTCTCACTCGTATCCAAGATATCTACCGGCTGCTCCTCGTATGATAAACTGGGTCCAACCGTGACCTCAGAGTATTCGACCATATGACTGGGATCAGTCACATACCTCCTCAACTGTGAGACATGGAATACATCATGCACACTTTCTAGTGATGGGGTAATGCAAGACTATATGCCACCTCTCCTACACGCTCAAAGATATCGAACGTTCCAATATACCTTGGACTCAACTTCCCTCTACTCCCGAATCTAATGATGCCCTGAGTCAGTGAAATCCTCATAAATACATGCTCTCCCTCCTTGAATTCTAATGGTCGACGATGCGTATCTGCCCAATGCTTCTGCTGGTCCTGATCTTCTTGAAGATGACTCTGAATCTACTTCACTTTTTCGACTGTCTACGTCACAAGATCTGGGCTAAGTATCTGTCGCTCTCACCTCTGTCCTTTCACGAAGTCTTCGAAATATTGCATCTGTAGTTAACGCTGCCTTGATTCTATCCACAAATGATGACTATACTTCAAGATTGGCAAGTACTCATTGTTGTCCTAGCATAATGACTTCTATTCCAAGCTCCTGAAGATCCTCTAATAACTGTGGCTGAGATGTCAAGAAATATGCAGCAGGCTTCCTACTCAAAACAACTGCCACTACGTTTGTCTTGCCATGATGGTACTGCAATTTTATATCATAGTCTGTCATGAGTTCCAACCACCGCCTCTGTCTCATATTCAGCTCCTTTTGCATGAAGACATAATTCAAGCTCTTATGATCCGTAAATATCTCCATACATTCTCCATACAAATAATGACTCCACATCTTCAGTGCAAAGATCACAACTGCTAACTCCAAATCATAAGTAGGGTAATTCTTCTCTTGTACCCTCAAATGCCTCGATGTGTAGGCTATGATCTTTCTGTGTTGCATCAAAACACATCCAAGTCCACTACCCGACGCATCACTATAAACCATGAATCCTCACAATCCAAAAGGATGCGTCAAAATAGGTGCTTAGGTCAATCTCTTCTTCAATTCCTCAAAAACCTTCTGACAATCTTCTTTCTACTGGACTCATGATTCTTACGTGTCAACCATGTCATCGATTCCGCAATCGTAAGAAATTCTTTACGAACCTTCGGCAATACCCAACAAGTTCGAGAAAACTCCTAGCTTCTACAACCGATATTGGTGTCGGCCAAGACTCTACGGTAGCTATCCTTCCCTGATCAACTAAAAGTCCTTCTTCCGAGATAATGTATCCAGGAAAAGGAACTCTATCAAGGAAAAATTCACACTTACTAAGCTTAGCATATAATCTCTCCTTCCACAATACTCCCAACACAACTCTAAGATGCTTCTAAAAATATAAGCTAGGGAGAAAAAGGGATTAAAGTGTTTACTGGAAAAGAATTCTAATACCACTTGTCGAACCATTCTATCGTAAGTATAGTATTATCAACCTATTCAATGATACCCGTCAGTTTACTCCTAGCAATTTCTTCTAATAGGCTCTACTCATCCGATATCCAGGCACTCATACTCAACTCATAATCTCACTAGGATCCATTTATAAGAAACTTACCCGTTTCTAGCTACCCATCCTCACAATTACACCAATAATCTAGCTTAATTATATTCTATAATATAATTATAAGGTTTAACTATTTTAGTCATCTAATAAATAGAAGGTAACGGAAACCTAAGGCTGGGTCAAACAAACTTATATATCAATTTCAAACAACAGTATGGTCAAGCAAAGCAGGAAGGTTTGTCGAATTATTTCCAAGAACGGTATGAGGCCAAACAAGATGCATAGGACGTAGTCTAGGTAAGACTCGAGAACCATATATCTTTGTGATTATGTCACATGAAGTTACTGCCGTGCCAGTGTACATCTGGCTGCAAATAAATTCCTTGTTCCATAATACGACGGATGACTGCAGTGCACATCTGCTATGCCAGTAATACAGGTTCTTGAGCTTATCTTGGCCAAATCCTAAAAAAAATTGAATTAACTTTGTAAGAAAGTACGTAAGAAGAGGTCAACATGCATAGGATATGATTTAAGTAGAGTTCAAGAAACGTATGTAGCCATGATATCGTTATCTGAAGTCCTGCCTCGTCAGTATTTCTCTGGCTGCAAAACTTTAATTCCGTAATACAAGGATAAATATAATTTCTCAAACTTTTCCTTCAACCAATCCATAAAACACTATCCAACAACTTAGCGGAAAGGAATAAGAAGAATTACTCAGGAAGTCAACGAGAAAGGATTTAGTAAAATCTTGAATAGATAAGAATACAAAAGCAATCATGTTGAGAAAGAAGATAACATGAAAGCAATCATGCAAAGAGTCTCAGACAAGTCTATATTCCTAGTTGTGGATATATCCTCAAGTCCTATTCTTCGATCGGTTGCAAGCTCGTAATAGTACGACTATCCTGGATATAACTACGAATTCACACAATTCACTATGACTCCACCTGCACCTATGACTTCTAGTATCTATGCCTCTGCTTTCCTTATATGATAGTAAGGGAAGATACATCCATTATGAAGATTTGTCTTGATAGCATGAATAAATAAGGATTATGGTAGAACATAATCAAACTGGATGCAAGTCAAACAGTCAAGTGAGAGTTCGAAACGAAGTCGAAGAAGGTATCAAGCAAGTAGATGTGATCCTATGGGTCTTTCCTACACTAATTGTACGCTCACATCGGTACAGTAACGTAACCGAAGTGATTAACGTAGAACTGCATGGGCTACCACAAAAACATGAAATGCCCCAGTCCTAAAATATGTGGGACCAGGTATACGAATACATGCCAGCAGCACTTCACCAATAGGCCAAGCTATACAACAAGCCCATTAGCGAAATACTTAAGCTGTAAATCACGATAACACTAAGAAATACAACATAGTCCACAGGTATATACATCTAATCACATCCATAGAGTCCACAAATGGATCAAGAATAAATAAGGAAATGTCTCAAATATCCAGCAATAAAAATAATAAAGCCTGTGCGGGTAAAACATCCCGAAACCACAGAAATCGAAACAAAGAACAAATCAACTACAAGTCTGATGAAAAGAAAAGGAAATAATGTAGTAAGACTAAATATGAAGATAACATGATCACGAAAAATCTTCTGGCTCTATCTCATCCTCCTGTGCCGGTACGCCTCCGGTCTCAGCTCCCGAACCGTAAACCTCTGGGTAGTCTTCAGCTTCGTCTAAGCCTGGAAAATAGCCAGGTCCTCAGAGGAATAGCAAGGTGCATAATATACATGCCAAGGTACAAAAATAAAAATATGAACTAAGGCAATCTACTATATCAGTTTATGTGCTATGCAAATGAGATACTTTTCTAGAATACCAGACCCCTTCCACTAAGGCTCACTAGCACCTCAGCAGTGTATTGTCCCCAATACCTGTGCCATGGCACCAAGGACAATCAATTCTCGACTATGGTAATCCCTTACTCTGCTACAGAGATAAAGGTCACTAAACAATGGGCCACACGACAATAGGTCTGATATTGTAGTCAAGTTCTCCCTAATCCCCATATCTAGAATCTAGCAATGTCAAGTCTGTACAGTCATCTTGAAAGTAATAGCAATACTGATAAAGAAATCTAGAATGCTAACATGAGGTCAATACCATGAATAGTCATGTAAAACTTGCATCATGAATGTGTCAGTGTCCTGTGGTCAATTGTGTCAATGGACACATCAGTATGTACGTAATGCCTAATGTTAATACTCGATGTCACTATCATGATATCGGCACCCATCTATAGATGGACACTAAGTATCAATGTCCTACGTCATGCAATGCTAATCAAAAAGAACAAAAAAACAAAAAAAAGACAATCTGTAACGAAGGCAAGGTACGCTTGCCTGTAACTACTGTATGCGGGTAAGCATGTCCAATTCCGGTGTCCTTGTCGATCCTCCCAAGCTCACCTATAATAATACACTATATTTAATATTTTATATCAACATACCATATATAAATTATATGAGTATCTACGCCTCCTAGTTGTCATAACGTTGCTACGACACTACATCTATTATATAAGTACATATAGGTACCAAATTCTCTCGTAAATACTTTACAAAAAAAATAATATATTTAAATTTTGAAATTTATCTATAAATATTTATATATTGCTATAATACTATTTTCAATAGGAAAACACTTTCACAAGAGGTCTTATGTCAATGCCACATATGACTTACTCAAATCGACCAATTAATTTAGTTCTGAAACAATAATAAAATATAAATAATAAATTCTGTAAAAATTACATAAATTAGTTAAAATAGTATTTATAATTTTAAACCTTACACAAAATAAAGTTTAATATGAATTCATGGAGTTTTGACACTTTTGGACACAAGGAAAGCATAATTTTTCGGAGTTCGGTGAGATGGCAAATGTCATGAATTTTTTAAAATAGCAAACGGATGCGAAACCTATCTTTCAGATATGCGTCGGAAAGGTATCGATGTATAGATTCTGAATAAAAATACTAAAAATTTAGAAACTGAACTTAGATAGGCAAAAAGTGGCTCACAACAGAATTCATCAGTTTTGGATACCCTGTCGTAGAATCAACGCCACGGGCAAACCGCTTGGAACTAGGAGATCCAACGATCATAGGTTAGAGTAGACATACAAAGGTAACTCTTAGAATTTGTTTGAGGAGAAACAGATGAGAAAAAGTGGATAAAACATCATCTACATGTCGACTAACCTGCTGTGACGTTTCAGACTTTGATTCGACGGAGTTTCGGCCCAAGTAGCGCGTCGTGCACCTCTCTAACGGCAGCAAGGTTGCTCCTACATTTGCTAGGGTGAAAGGAGATGTTGAAAGGGATGTCCAAGTTGCGGTGGTTGGCACAAAAATTGAGGAAAAATTAAATTTTGTGAAGAAAGGGGGGTCGGCTAGGGTTTCGAGTTTGGAGTGGTGGCCGCTAGGTTTGGGGGGATTTGTGGAGTAGTGGATGATTATGAGAGAGGGGGATGGTTAGGGTTTGATAGGTATATATATATATATATATATATATATATATATATATATATATATATATATATATATATATATAGTGCATGGGCTTTGGTTTGATCTAATTTGGATAGGATTTGGTTCTCCAAATCATACTATTATTAATAGGTTTCCTATTTTGGTTAGATGTTTGACCAGGCCAAATATATAAACGAATATTGTATATGGCTACAATTAAACCTCTAAAATTCTCTTAAATATATGTATACTTGGTTTTGGCACTCCTAGTTAGGCTCTAACTAATAGGGTTGACTACGTTCTGGTTCGAGTAGCATTACTAGTCAAATTGGACCTGAAATTCAATTTAATGAGTCTCATGTGCCATTTGCAAATAAGTAGCACATGAGAACTCGATTAGATAGTACACTCTAGGCATGTGCATTGTAGACTCAAAATGGATTAAAACCATATATTGGGTCATACGGTTTCGATCTATGTCAAGTCCAAAAATTAAATTGGAAGTTGGCTTAAAATTATGCCAATGGCTCAAATTGGCCTAAGTTGGCCCGAAGTCATGTGAAGCCAAAAGAATGATAGAAAACAAATTTGAATGGGACATTATATATCAAACTAAAGGTGGACGAGTCCAGAATTCCAATATGGAATTGGATTTGAGAAAATAATATTTGTTGTGCTTCGAAAGTCAAAGCTATGGTAAACTACTCACATAGCCATTATTGACTTTAATAAATTAAAATATCCATATAAAATAAATAAAAATAACAAAAATAAAATCCAAAAATTAGGGGGCTTACAGTAGGGGTCAAGTCCCAGTCTATACGCATTTTCTCGGCCAAACACGCAAAGATCGAAAGAGGAAGCTGTCGTTCGGTCGTCGGAACATATAGACTAAGGTCGTAGCTGCCAAAATACCACTCTTACTTAAACTTCATGATCTGTTTATTGCTGGAAACCAACTTGTTGCCAAACAGGAACTATGGCTTCAACAACTTAGCATCAACGTCACCCTCGGCCGGAAATTTGTGTCGGTCCATCATACGCTGGAAGTAGGCATAGTATTGGAGGTCAATCATGGCCAATCGCCTAGGAGGCTGGTCCCAAGCGATTAATTCCTTAGCAGTATTAACCACCTCCTCGTCAAAATTCACACCCAGAGCACGAACATATGACTCAAAGAGGATGTCGTCGAATCGGGGGATAACCATAGAGACTGCACAAAAAACAAGCATAAAGCAAAAAAGTTAAAAGATGTTTAAAAGATGTTTGCAAAAGAAACCAAAAGCTTCAGCGCAGACACTATTCAGTAGCCATGCGCATCAACAAGCAAAAGCTTCAGCAGGCACTATTTAGTGGCCATGCGCATCAGCAAGCAAAGCATCAGCGCAGGCACTGTTCAGTGGCTATACGTATCAATAAGCAAAGCTTCAGCACATGTGTTGGTTAGTGGCCATGCGCATCAGCAAAGGAGCTCCAGCGTAGGCACTGTTCAGTGGCCATATGCGTCAGCATGCGTCAGCACTTTTTCCAGACAATACTTTGAAAAGTAGTGCCCATGCCATCAACAAAAGAGTGTCAATGCATATTCCAGATACTCCGAAAAGTAGTGCCTATGTGCATCAGCAAAGGAGCGTCAGCGTATCTTCCAGACACTAATCCCAAAAGTAGTGCCCATGCGCCTCAGCAAGGGAACATCAGCGCATCTTCTAGGCATCACTTCTAGAAGTGATACCCATGTCGTCAGCAAATAGGGTATCGATGCATATTTCGAAGTGCTACTTCAAAAGCACACTCATGCACGATCACCTATTTCAGGCCACCTCTGTCAAAATGAAGACAGAAAGCCTACCTGCAATATTTTTTTGCACATCAGGTTCGTATGATCATCTACACCCGAAGTAGCATTGACGGTGGCAACCTCGACGGCCGGCTTCTTCTCCTTACTAGTGCCCGCGGCACTGGCCTTAGGGTCCTTAGAGGCCTTGGAAGCTCTCGGAGTTTTGGGGGCCACTGAGAGAAAACTAAGGTTTTATTCGGGGAAGAAGGAGAAGTCTTTTGAAAAAAGTTCAGAGAAAATGAACATAGTAAAGTTCTTCTCTCTCCAAGAAACCCTATTATTTGGTGAAGACACGTATCAACAGATGAGACAGAAAAAACACTTCGGGTATGGGAAGACATTTCAAAATGCGTGTAATGGCAGAATGAAATCATTTCAAATTTCTTCCGAAAAATGAGGAGCCCTTATCATTTGTAATGACGGTTAAAGCAAAATAACTTATGACGGTTATTCTTATTGATGATAGCCTGTCAAGTCTGCACACTCCATACCCTGCGTACCAAAATCAGGCACATCTACGTGTCCAAAACCATGCTTCTTTTCAAAGTATTCCAAACTTATCGAAGTTTGAAAACTTTAAAGGGGGTCTTGTAGAAGCATAGAAAAATTGCAAAAGCGTACTACGAGCAAAAAAATAGGGAGCTATGAAGTGCAACCCTATGTGTACAATAACTACTACGCATATCAGATTGGCACAGACAGACAAACAAAACAGTACTGACAAAAGCGCATACGAAATATTTTTCATTAATATTCATGATTACAGTACAGTTTTAGTCTATTACTAATTTTTCATTGATATTCATGATTACATAAAGCAAACTATCTACTGCACGTACAATATATGCCAAGAAAAGCATCCACAATGTAGGCCAAGAAAAGCGTATACAATGTAGGCCAAGAAAAGTGCATCATACAATGTATGCCAAGAAAAGCGCCTTTTCTCGGTACAGCTCCTAGTCGATGGTTGAACAAGGTCTGGAATGGCAATCAATCCCAGACCTCGTAGTCAACATCTTGGCATTCAATGTCATCTCGAGGAAGAACACGGTTAGCGCGCTGGACGAATACGGACAATTATGCCCATAGTTGGTTGATTTCATCTCATCAAGCTCGCCACTTCTTTGAACAACGAGTTCTATAATCCTAGCCCACGACTGGCCCAATTTCTGCCAAACTCGCCAAGGAAAAGGCTCATAGTCATTGGGTACAGCATTGTCTCCGATAAAAAGTGGGGAAGAGGGGTACACTGTCACGACCCGCTCCCGAATAATCGGACACGAGTCGGACACGCCCAGCCTTCATTGTTAGACACAATGAAGTAAGCTGTACCAAGCTAGGGAAACTAACCAGATAAACATGAAAGTATAGAATCACAGCAACTATATAATGTGTCCCAACCAGAAAAGAGATACAATATCTGAATTTATTACAATTCAACTATAAGAGTCTGCTAGTCTCAATACATGGAAAGATAAATGGAAAACTAAATGAAACTAGGCCTCTGCAGCCTCTAGGTCACAAGCAGCTCCAGCTGGCTCAGTAGGGAAGACAGTATCCTGTCCATAGTAGGTGTCACACAAAGCCTCTATCTCACCTATCATAACATATCCAGTCAGGAGCGGAGCAAGTACAATTCTAGGTAATGAACAAGACATCATGATATAAAAGTACAAGGGAACATGGAAAGTACAGGAAAAATACAGGTGAATAAGTACATGAAGAACAGTGTAAAGTACATGGAAGAACATGAATGTAAGAACATGATATGTAAGCACCTGAAAGAACATGATATCATGGAACTACAGGAAATAAGTACAAGGTAATCTCCTGAACATGTGTGTACTACATTTGAAATATAACTAAATATGTTACCGGCTAGGGTAAGCACCTGAAAGCACAAGAATGGTGACTTAGGACCCGCGTGCACGATGCGGGGTCTAAGCTAAAACACACCTGAGTTGTTACTTGGGATTGGTCACATAGATAGCATATTTCCCCACCCCAGATACAAGTAATAAGCACAAGAGAACAAGAGCACCAGAAAGAATATGACGTGTTGCAATTGTGTCACTCAAGGAAGTACAGGGAAGATAATGTAAAGTACAAAACCGTAGAGTGTACTTGCCTGGCTCCAGGAAAGTACGAGTAGGCAAATGAGCTAAGTATCCCCCTGTACAAAATAATGATGTGTACAAGATGGTTAATAGACAACTAATTCTAATTGGTTATTCTAATCAAGGTGTATTTTTATCTAGTCTCATCATAAACTATCTTACAATCCAGTTCCATTAGCTATACCATATCATTAACTACCTTACCTAATTACCATATATATACTTCAAGTAATATGATCTCCTCCTTAAGCTATTTAGTTAGCAAATCAATATTTAAATAAACTCTTAGGTTAACATATTTAGATCAGGACATTGGTATAAATGGTCTGAAATGTGCCATGGGGAGTAATGTCATGATGTATTGAATACCTCAGTTCTGAGATTACGTTCTCAGGTTTAAATGAGAATCAATCTCCTAACACATAATGAATCTCAGGTTTAACTTAAGTTGAAACCATCAGAGCTATATCTACTCCTAAAATATACATAGTCTACTGTAAGGGTCAGGCCTATCATAAATCTGATTCCAGTTTAAAACATTCAGGCCTATCATAATGATACTCAGTCCCAAACTGATTCAATGACAGTCCTAAAGTTATTTCTAAATAACAGTCCAGAGGGAAGACACAAGTTCAGTTCTTAAGGAAACAACACATTCATGTATTAGTATAATTCCTGTCATTTGGTCCCTGTTGGACCCAACCATTCAATCAGCAGGCCTGATACAGAAATCCTCGACCATCCATGGGTTAGTTCAGTCTCAGGGCTGATACTCAACACTGGATAGAGTAATAATATGGAATGCACATAGTACTGAAATTTAGGATTATAATCCAAATCAGAGGTCTAACCAATCTCAACATTTTAAGAAAACCTGAACTCACTAATGGTGCTATCCCAATTTCCTGAAATTCAACTGGAACTAACAGGAGAAACCCATCTCAGGTTTCACATTAAATGAACCCTTGAGAATGTTCCAAGTTCCTGTATTCCTGGACTTCACAAATCTCAGATTTCTGGGAAAGGAACCCTCATGATTTCAGTCTTCATAAAAACCCAAGTTCCTGAGAATGAACCTTCCCAGTTCTCAGATTTCTGGCTGGGGTTCAAAGGATCAGTGTTCTCATTAAGAACAACTTCTTAATTTAATCAAGAAGTACTCCCTACTCTGATCAGCAGTACAGACTTAATCAAAGAACAAAAGTTAAACATGTGTTTACAAACTTGATACCTGACCTATACTTCAACTATTTCTGTCAGTTCCTCAACCCAGGGTATTTGTGTAACATCCCTCAGGTTCCTACAATTACAGTCCTAAATATGATAATTCATCCTAACTACACCTATAGATATAAAGACCCCTTATGTAAAAGAAAACATGAACTACTACACCATAGTGATATAGGAAACAGGACAACAATGTGATAGAGTAACACTGTTTATACCAGTCCTCTTATTCTTATCCTGAAAGTAGACCTACTCAATATCCCTCGACTGTTGACTGTACCCCTGAACCCAGGATGAGTAAGGTTCTATCATGGCATTAGTTATATCAAAACAGATATTCCAGATTAACAAAACATTAGAGTCCAAATCCTCAAGGCAGGGAATAACCTCTGACCTCAAAAGATCATCTCAAATACATGAATTCAGGCATGGTTAAGTTAAGAGATTATCAATAGCATGAAGGTTAAACTGAACTTGACCTCATATTTCTTCCAAAATTCGAATGAAAGATATAGGCCCAGAACTTAAAGAATTTAAAACTCACTAGTTACATTACTGAAACAGAACATTGTTCACATATAACAGTGTAAATGAGGCACAAAAACTTGCATCAACTCTTACCAGTTAGTGCAATTTAAATAGAGATTGCTCCCAACATAAACTGATACATCAGACACACTACCTACATCTACTAATGATGGATACTCTTTAAGTATTAATTTAGAAACTGCAATTTGAATTAACCACAAGGACTCAATGCAACACCAGTCTATTAATCCTATCCAAAATACTTGGTTGAAGGCTACTAAACGAGGGTCTCAATGCCAGTCCTCAAGTTAATATGACTCAGTCTCACACAGGTTGATACATCCCAACACCCTGATGCCTACTCAATACATCACACTATATCAGCAAGTATAGGAGGTTAAGAGAATTACCTGGACAGAGTTCTTTTCAAGAATCAATATCAAACTCCCTAGTATTTCCTGTGTCCTGCCTCAGATTCACTCTTCCTGTTTCTTCAAAATTGAACTACAATAGAGCCCGATTACTCAATCATTCAAACTGGGATATAAATCGAACATAACCATGACTGCAGAAAAATTCCAGGATATGAATGGATCGAGGTTTTACCTAATAATCCAAGAATCAACCCAAATCAGATGGATAGCTTTCCCTCCAGTTCTCTCCCCCCCAGTTTTACTCTACTGATAGATCAAGAAAATGAACAAATCCTTAGCTACACATTAAGAACCTATAGACACAACTCTCAAGGAAAAGAATACTTACAATAACAGAGCAGTGTTCGATCGAAGGGCTAGATCGACAGATCTATTGCTTCAAAGTCACTGCAACCACAAAGTTTAGATCGATCATCCTCCATGGAAAATCATCAAAGATGGATCAATACTTCAGAAAATCCAACGATGAAAACACTATCATCAATTCAACCCAGGAGAAAAGTATAGGAATATTCAATTGAAGATCAGAGGTTCTTACACGAATTTCTTCGAACAGATGGCACGAATCGATCAAAGAATGATCGATAAAGGATCTGCTACAACTTCAAAACTCCGCACCTTCTCGCCACGATCCTCCTTCTTCGAATTAGGACTTGGACTAAAGATTTGATGAGAGGAGAAAGGAATGGAGTAATAGTGATGTCCTGAGAAAGGGGGTTATATATAGGGCTGGATCCAGCTTGATACTCACGCAAGCTTGGGCGGGAATTTCCTCCCAGCTCCTCTGACAATTCGGTTAGGGAGCGACTGTGCACATGGCCGTTGGAAAAAAATTTGATTTGAAAGAACTTCCATTACTTTCTAAGGAAATTCTTTCCTAAGAGAACCATAGTTAAAGGCTCCAGGACTGAGATGGAAATAGATTTTAAAAGAATGGGCTGAGAAATTTTTGGGCTGAGCTGGAAAAGCCCAAAACAAGTAAATAGAAATTATCTATTTGGCTTAGGAAAACCCATAGATTAAATAGTGAAACAATTTAATAAGATAAAAAAAATATACACAATAAAAATGGGAAGTGGGGTTACATACACGAATGAGTTGTGCCCCAAAAATACCCTTATTTATAGCCCGTATGCGGTCAAACCCACACGCCAAGTGGCAGCCAGTCGAAGGCTCCGAGTTAATTAGATGAACCTCGCATTCATGACAATAAATCTCATTAATGATCTTTTTTGACTAAGTCCTTAGTCAAAGTCATCACTTCTCGAGCCCCATGCAGCGGCAGAAATTAAGGAGTTTTAACCCAAAATGACTCTAAAGTACATCCTTGAAAGCACAAGACACATGAGCTCTAAAAAGTGCACCCCTGAAAAGCGCAACACCTGGGAGCAGTAAGAAGCAATATCCAAAGGCACAACTTCACAGGCATGAAATCCCAGGCCATCACTTCAACATTTATGACACACCAATACAAAGTGTCAGAAGGAAGCTATCAGTTGTCTACTGTCAACAGACAAGTGTCAGGTGTTAGTTGTCAGATACATGCCATCGACTCAGCCAAGAAGCACGGTCTTCAAGGATTGAAAAAGTGCAGTCACCCTAAGGGTTCCAAAGCCTTGCTTCAAACAAGCACAACATCTACAAGCATAGCATGTGCCAAACGACACCATCAACGATGCAGTGCCCCTCAGATATGATCAAATCTATTCTGTTTTAACTTAATAAGATCTTCGAGAAATGTACACGTGCCATGTGTCATTGAGTCAGTCATGCTTATGAATGGACGTCAACTACCCAAGATCTCAGCAACAGATGAATCCTAACAACTGCCACATGTCGAATCATCTGCAGCTCAATAATGCAGTTACAACAAATTCAACCCTATCTTCGTACGTGCTGCGCTCCTACGCACCAAAAACCCATGCATGCATCGCATATGCGCACATGGATGGTTCATTCCGTCAGTCTATAAATATAAGGGTCTTCCTTTATTTTGGATCTAGATTGTTAACCCAGGATTATCCAACCACAGGCATCCAGAGAGTTAGAGAAAAAAAATTCGTCGTCAAATCGTCAATAGAGTAAAGGAACCACTACAGTGTTCGATCTATATCGTCACACTTCTTCATAATCAACTTGTACCTAGATATCCTATTTTGGAGTTCTTTTACTTTTCTAGTTCAGATCAATACAAAAAGTTCTTCAACTTTTTTATGTCGAACGATAACCTCCACCTGACAGAGGTGTGACTTGGAAAAAATTTTGGGATGAAGAAATCTACACCAAAGTACGTATGAGTCTTCCTGCATTTTGGATCTAGATTGGCAACCCGAGATTATCCACTCACAGGCATCTAGAAAGTCAGAGCAAATTCTTCTCATCGTCAGATCGTCAATGGAGTAAAGGAACCACTACAGTATTCGATCTCTATCGTCACACTTCCTCATAATCAACTTGTATCGAGATCTCATGTTTAGGAGTTCTTTTACTTTTCTCGTTCGGATTAATACAAAAAGTTCTTCAACTTTTTTTTATGTCGAACAGTAACCTTCACCTGACAGAGTTGTAACTTGGGAAAATTTTGATATGGAGAAATCTACACCAAAGTGCGTCGTACATACGCAGCTTCCACCAAAGCTTGACCGAGAAAGCATCCAACATCTCCTAAAGCCTCCTAACCCCCAGGCCTCCTTTGAGCGTAGGACACACAACCTTCAACCATCGAACCCAAATCCTGTATGGCATCCCTTCCTTCGATCCCAGAAGAAGTGAGAGCACATCTTCTCAATTCGCATCAACACGCACTTCTTTGATTGCATGCGGCCAGACGATATATTAGGATGGAGGCGAGGACGTAGCGTAGGAGCGTAAGCTTACCCGTATATGAGAGCATACGGTTGTGCCATCCCAGAAGACGTGCACCTACGCACAGAACCAAAGGCTTGAACATCACCGCATTGCGCCTACCATTCGTAATGGGACAACCAAGGTACTGAAATGGGGGATGACTAATGGAAAATCTAGAAATAGCCTCCAGGCTACTATTACGATCCACCGTTAAAGAAGTATCGATGATCACTTGCTTTTCACCTTGCTAATGGCTTGACCTGATACGTCTTCATATAGTCTCAACGTGCGCATCATAGCTCGTATCCTAGGTGAGTGACCCGCAGGCATCCACTATTGATAGAATAATTATGGAAGGAAAGAAGGATAGGTAGTTTATTCAAATTCTTGCTCAGGGCCTCGGCAGTAATCATAAAAACTGTCGGGGATAGGAGATCTCCTTGGCGCATACCCCAGAATGATCGAAAGAACCCCATTACCTCTCCATTGATGACCATAGAGAACCAACAGTTGCTAACCGAATGGAACTTCATATCAATCCACTCATTGCAGCAGCCAAACCTCTTCAAAACCCATAAAAGGAATTGCCAATCTAAGCGGTCATATGCTTTTAGCATATCCACTTTGACCACAATATTCTTGCCCCTGTTTTTGTGGCCCAACTCTGAGATCTTCTCTTGAACAAGAATTAAGTTGTCAGCTGTCTCGCGCCCGCGGACAAATCCACTTTATTCCGGAGAGATAATAGAAGGAAGAATATTTGCAAGCCGATTGGAAAGCAACTTGGAAATCACCTTGTTAGAGAAGTTGTACAAACTGATTGGGCGATAGTCGTTGAAGGAGTCTGGGTTGTCCGACTTAGGGATAAGAACGATCCTGGTGCTAGATATGGAGTTTGGATACCCAAATCCGTCTAAGAAGTATTGGACAGCCTCAAGAAGGTTCTCCTTAATGATGTCCCAGCATTTGCAGAAGAAAATATCGTTGAACCCATTGGGTCCGTCCGAGCTGCTGGAGTCGAGGGCCTTCACTGCCCTTCGACCTCCTCCAGAGTTGGATATGCCATCAACATAGCATTGTCCTTAGTGGAGATGAGGGGTAGAAAAGCCAAGAGAAACTGGGCGTCCTGGTGCACATGCGACTTATGGAAGAGCTTGGAAAAAACAACAAATTCTGTTTTGATTTTCTCCACCGAGTTCATAAACCGCCCATCCTTTTTACAGATCCGATGGATATAAAGTTTTCTTTATTTGTTCTTGACACAAGCATAGAACGTGACTTCAATAGCTGCTCGTTGCTTCAGAGCAGTCTTAGCCGCGTTCAGGCGAGAGCGTAGACTCGGATCCTTTGACCCATCGAAAGCAGCCTCCATCGCGGTCACGTCAGCTCTACCTTGGATCTAACCGTCGTAAAATATCACCAAATGCCTTGAAGCTCCACCTAGACAACGCCTTCCGTGTGGTTGCTAGTCTAAGACCCAGCCTCACCAGTCCATTAGGATGGGACATGGATTGTCAATCCTCGACCACCACCTCAAGGAATGCCGGATGGCACGCCCAGAAGGAAAGAAACCTGAAGCCTTTTAGTCCCCAAGCCACCTGCGAGCTGATCGATATGAGGAGGGGAGCATGATCCGATTTCAAACAGTCCAGGTGCACTACCTCAGACGCTTTAGCCATTTATAGCCACCAGAAGTCAGAGAAAATTTGATCCAGTCTAAACAACTGTCGATCTGAACCTTTTTGTGAGTTGAACTAGGTGAAAGGGTTGCACGAGGAGGAAGTTCACTGATCCCAGATGCCAGCTGAAAGTTTAGAAAGTCTTAGATCGAGGAAGCATCAGGCGCACGACCTCCACTACGTTCTTCCACCTTCGAGATAACATTAAAATCCCTATTACAAAGCTAAGGAATAGGCCAAGCCCTTTGAACTTGAGAAATATATTCCAAAGCAGCCTCCGCTCCTGCTTCGAGTTGCTTCCATGAACAAATGAGACGATCATCTCCTCGGACAAGTCCACGTGCCTGATGAAGAGCGATATCGCTTGGTCGAAGGAGTCCTCTGTCACCACCATATTCTAGAATAAGGATATTTTAGTAATTTGTAAAAAATTTGATCATTTTAGATATCTTTTAATTAATAAAATGTGTTAGTGTCATAATTTGGTAAAACCTTAAAACCACATTGACTAGATGTTAGTCATGACCAAAGAGGACTAGTTAGTGAGATTAGACAAACTTAAATTCTATTAAAAATTAGTTTGTTAGGCTCTAATCTAGCTAGAAACCACTTAGAGTCTATTTATTGACTTAAAACCTTAAGCTAGAATGGGCCTTTCGTTAAAGGGCTTTTGTCACGCCCCAGAACGAGAATACTAGAGAGCGGAGGACAGACACAGCCAGCTACGTACATTGAAGCGCAACCCAACTCGTAATATGGTTACGTCTGTCTAGATGCATGAGGGTTTATCTATAAGCCAACAGTCTCTTATGGTCAAGAACAAGCCTAGTGTCTCAATCTCAAACAAATAAATAAATGTTACAAGATGTTAATCATCGGACATACAAAATAAGGCATCCTAAACATTACATATTCAGATGATCATAAAGCTAGTCATACAAAATACAATGAGTAGCAAGAGTTAAGTCATACATGATCAACCATAGGATTTGTCAATCATGTTACAGTCCTTAGGTAGACAGAAATTAAGTTTCAACACGAGCTAAGACATGCTCGACGGCTAACCGCCTCAAAAGAATAATTTATAATAGAGTGGGAGAGAAAAATAAGAAACCCACTCGTTGCCACGGTTACTCCTGTTGGTCACCATCTGGCTGGAAAGCAGTTAGATCCTCGGGTATCACTCCAAATTATGGCCATACAAAACCAGTAGGTCAGACCCCAGAAATAGCAAGTACCACAAGGGAGGCTCCACGTATGAACTAAAACCAGCATATAAAGAATAGAAGAACTTATACAAGCAACATATCGATAATAACATAAATGATAAGAGTTAAAGTGAACATACTTGCTTGCATCAGGAAGAACAAGAGTTGGAATATAATTTCCATGTTAATCATGAGATAATCATTCAGGCACGGCCAATCAAGTCCTATGGCTTGCTATCATTAGCTAACTAGGATTATAACAGGCCTAGTTACTAACAAGATGCAGTTGAGATATTCCCGCAGTCACAAGCCCTACATACTATCCAGGTTATGTCACGATCCATACCTTGATTAGGGGCACGAGCACGTGGGTACGTCCAGCCTACGCCGCAGAATCGGCGGTAGAACGTTGTATAGGTCTACTAGAAAGTATAGCATCTAGACACAATATATATGTACCTATCATCTCCGTACGGAGGTATATAATCTCAACTCAATCAAAAGACATCTAAGGAAGATAGGCACGAATATCATAAAAATATAATAGAAATATATGAACAGAAAAAGGTACGAAGTTACAACACAGTTTAGAGTTAAAGATATAACACAAGAATCCAAAATATAACATATAACATGTCTCAATACTAGCTAGAACATAGTCCAGTAAAACTTATCTAACAGTCTAAGCAAGAGGTAAATCCTCTACTGGCACCAAGGGTAATGTCTCATCAAAATCTCTATCCTGGCTATACCCGTAAAAGGTAGAGCAATCATCCAACATATCCTCTGTAAACATCAACGGTTATCCTGTCAGAAAAATGAGCAAGTACATCTCCAACAACAGTTCTATTGTATTAACAAATGCTATAAGAGACAATCACAATGCAATACAAGATGAACATATCAAGATGGAAATATAACTGGATATGTAAAGCAGGAAATTATGCCAGGGTGTATCATACAGGAAAGTAGAACTGAATAGGAATATATCTATCTGATGTAATAAATATAAAATGTGCCTCGAGTATTATAGTATTATGTGATCGGTATGGGTCAGGATCAGGCTCTTCCATTTGACCGACTACAAGTACAGAAACTCGGCCCGGCCAAATGGAAAGCTATGGTGCAAGTAGTAACATAGGTCAGGCTTTACCCTACGTGAGGTGAGGGTAAGGCTATGATGCAAGTAGTAACAAAAGTGCAGGAGGGGTATTGATCACATAACCTATAATAACTCCCCATCTCCGAGTATTATACGGATCCGGATATAGCATGTCATGACACGGGATTCTCTAAGAAGGTAGCTACTCCCACTCAGGAATCGGTGTAAATAAAAGTACAAGAACAAGATCGAGCAAGTACCAATATCCCAAGAAAATCTAGGAATGACATCTCATGACAGGAATCTGATAATACTAGTCCGTGCACCATCGTGTTGAGAATCAAGTAAAATACTATAACTGAATCGGATACAGAAGATATCAAGACAAAGAACTACTATCAGAGAATGTACTCGCCTGCTGTCTTGAGCTGTCAAGTAAGGTCGATGCTTAAAGTGATCTCACAGACCTAGAGATGAGATATTGTAAGTTAATTAGGTTTAAACAGAGTTAAGCATGATTTTCTAATGTATAATATGCAATCTAAGTCAATCTCAGTCCAACTAAGTCAAACTAGGTCACATCAAGTCAAACTAGGTCAAATTGAGTCACACTAGGTTACAGGAAGTTAAACCAAGTCAAACTAGGTCAAACTGTTCAAAGGTTGACTTACAGCTGACTTTTGGTCAACTGGTCAACTCTTGTCAACTCTAGGTCAACTCTGGTCCACCTTGGGTCAAACTAGGAGTCAAGCTTCTAGGGTTTTTCTCAAACTTAGATTAGTGGTCAATATCTATGATACTTAGGATATATTAATATATATACATACCACATATATCCTTACCCATATAGTACCACCCTAACACATACATATAGATATCATATATCAAGTATATACATATCCTTACTATGAACCATAACCTATATCTATATACTCTTATAATATATATAGATACTATATAACCCAAAAATACATATACCTATCTATATAACCCTTCAACAATCTAACATCACCTACTCAAACTCAAACACTTAGACACTAACCCACTAATACTAGGATACCATATCAACCTTGGTCATATTGGCATCCCAATACCGATACCTTGGTTGGAATCCAATACTTAACTTGGGTAAACCTATACATTACCTTGATATCCTGATACCTTACCATAGTATATTGATACCATACCTTGGTCATAAAGTAAACTAATCATTTACCTTGAAGGTAAAGGCAATTCATATTTATCTTAAGGTACAAACTTGGTATCATGAGATACCAAGATACCCCTAAAATATCTAATTAACTAACTATCTAATGTACTAACATAACATCTTAACTAATATCTAACATATAACCTATAGAGACTAACTTGCTAACATACCAATATCTAGAACTAACATAACCTACTAACATATCAATATCTAACAACATATCAAATATCTAACAAAATACTAACCTCTACTATCTAACTAACACTCATACTAACAAATATAACTTACACTAACATATAATAAACTCTAACATATCTAACCCTCTACTAACCAGCATCTAACATATAACAAACTCTAACATGTCTAACCCTCTACTAACCAACGTCTAAGAAACATACTAACATATATAACTTAACAATAATATATATATATATTTTTTATAATATATATATATGTACTATATCATACATATACTCAACAACCTATGATACCTACATTCACTTAATATCCATACTACATAGGCTCATAGGTTACACAAAATGCCTATGTCGTATAGTCACTCTTCTACTTAAAATTAATATTGTACCAATTGGGCCTTCATTAAATTCTAATATTATAGTACGTCGTAGCCCTTCGTGTTAGCTTTTCGAAACTTCAAACGGATCGCATTTTCATGTCCGAAAGCTTCCGAAATTGCGAAAACACCGAAACGTGTTTGTCTTTCGGACAGTTGACACTCAAATAGTTTTATAGAAAGTTCTAGAACAATTTTGGCTTATTAAAATATATATTTGGAAAGCTAACTTTGATACGGTTCTTTTAAAAAATGGGAGATTAATCGGAGTTCTGAGCTAAAAGTTATGACATTTCTAAGTTGCTATGGTTACTAAAAATATGGATGAATATTATGACGAATTTGGGTTGTTTTGGACAAAAGAAACACATGTAGGCCAAGATACTTGGATACCAACATAGGTATCCAAATGAAACTCATTCTAACCATCCTAACTAAGATCAATCCACTCTCTAACCATTCTAAAATTGAATTTAAGACACAATTAATCCTATTAGGAAATAAACTAAACACATGGGGTGTCCTAATTTGGGATATATCAAGTAGGACACAAAACACATATCTAAAATCCTCAAGAGAGCTCCAAATGGCCTCAAACTTGAATCTAATGGGGGTACATGCATGGAGGTGGATCCTATGGATTCAAAACTAACTAATATGCATAGGAAATCAATTTAGAGGGTTGGCTTTACCTATCGGGAGTGGAATTCCAATAATACTCTCAAGGACACGGCTCCGACACGAAGATCTTCCAAAATGAACACTCATTCTTGCATTTTGCTCCAAATCTTTGCTAGCACCCTCCCTTGGTAGTATGAGAAGATTGGATGGAAGTTTTGGTGGAGGGATGTAAGGATTTGGAGATCAAATCAAAGTGGGAAGCTCTCAATTTGGGGAAGAACACTTGTGAAAGAAAATAGAGGCTTGATGGAATGAAATGAAATGAAGGGCAACCCTCCAATATGTTGCTACCATCTAACCCTATTTAGGCCTTGGGGAAAGCCCAATAAGGCCCCTACTAATTCCCCTTGGTTAATTTTAAGTTAGGTTCAAGTTTGGGATCAAAAGGGTTAAGTTTAAGCCTCTAACTTAACCAATCTAACAAGTGGGATTAGTCTAAATTTACTAACTTAATTAGTGGGATTTGTGGGCCATGACTAACTAATCTTGGGGTCCCGTCTAGAGTCTAAGCCACCCGGGTCACTAACACAAGTCGGAACGAGACGAAACTCAAACCCGACTAAACAAATCCCATAAAAATCAATATTAAATATATAAAATTCCCAAAATATTAAAATATAAAAAATAACCAAAACACCCTTAGCCTAAAAAGTGGTAATTAGCTAATATAATCATATGGATTAGGCCTCCATGGTCATGGTTAGTGTCTAGGCTAAGCAGCTCTAACATTACACTAGCAAAAGGACAAAATTACAAAACACTAATTTAATGATATTAAAATAATCAAAATTTACTAATAAATCAATAACATGATTTAAACCTATTATTAAATGATTAATTTTACAAAAGTTCAAAATTACCTTTGCTTTAGAAAAGTAGTGGTTACAAATCTACCCTCCTTAAAATAATTTTGTCCTCGAAATTTAAGGTGGTTGTACTCTTCCCTTGGTTAAACCACCAACAATCAAGGTTAAAACTACTATCTAGCAACACACAAGATCTGGGTCCTACTGGTCGGGAATTTTATAGTCTCAACAGGGTCATTACACTATCTAGCATAACAAAACACAATTCAAGAGGTACTATTGGAATATACAACAATCATAGAAAAAGGATGTAAGAAGAACAAAAGACAGACTACTAACCTATCACCTGTAGCATCGGCCTCCTCGGCCGTCAATGCAGGAACCTGCCCGGCTGGGTATATCCCTTTGCTGGTGAACATGTTAGAGAAGTAGTTCTCAGCATCGACTTGGATGTTCTCCTGATCGTCCAGCATGTTGCCGGTCCCGTCGTTGATGCGATGTATTCTCAGAGAGCTTCTGCGGCCTTTGACACAAGCGTGAAAGAAACTAGTATTCTAGTCCCCATCCGTGTCCCAGGTTATATATATATATATATATATATATATATATATATATATATATATATATATATAGTGACAGCTACAGTTACAGAAGTGCGTTGTCTTGTCTACTACAGACATAGTTTATTCCGATGGTTGAGGCTTGCAAGGAGTTACTAAGATGAAGAAGTTTCTACAGAAAATGGGACCTAAGCAAGAGCATTATGTTTGTTATGCGATAGACAGGGTACAATTTATTTTGGCAAAATTTGATATTTCATAGTCGGTCCAAGTATATTGCAACTCAGTATCATTGGATACGAGATGTTCTTGAGGCGAAGTTGCAACGCTCGAGAAGGTCACTACAGAGTGCAATCAAGCGGTTATGCTCACAAAAATTCTACTAAGGAAAAAAATTAAGTACTATAGGAGGATCATAGAAATGTCGAGCTCCTCTACCAAGTTGGCAAGGGAGAGATTTGTTGATGTTGGCTGGGGTTTCCATCCTATGTGAACAATATCCCGGAGTGCTACGAATGGCATCTGTGTATTGGAGAAGGTAGAGAAGTCAAAGGCGGCAAAGATAATTTGACTTGAGTGCATGTTAGAAGCTTTGGAAGACTAGTATCAATGTCAGCGGTGTACTGCCGGTATACCATTGTAACTGTCGGTACACCTTCGGTATACCAGCCTAATATAATTACAATACAATTTTTTGTAATATCGTCGGCATACCGATATCCTAGTATACCATTGGTATACCAGTATCAGGGCTGAAGCCAAAAATATTAGTGTTTTATTAACACCGTTGGAACTAAATCAACGATCCATATGCCTACGAGATTTGGGGGCTTTAAATAGGACTTTTTCTGACCCTAATCCATCATCATCTACTAGAGAGAGATCAAAATAAAGAGTTCCAAAGAAGAGGAAGAATGGATTTGGGACTATTTCGAAGGGCTTGCAACTTTCAAAGAAGAGGAAGAATGGATTTGGGACTATTTCGAAGGGAGATCAGTTCAGGAAGATCATCGGTTATTGGTTCTCATCATCTGTGTCTTCGGTAATTTCATGTAATCCATTTTCATTACTAAGTAGTTGTGTTGATCATGTTGGATCAATGGACAAGTTTGTCTTTGTCTTCTCTCGCGGTCTATTGGTTTGGGAAAATGATTTCTCTGTTTCATTCCCAATAGATAATTACTCCTACCACCACCAAGTATAATTCTTAGTTAACAACTCATACATATTGAAATGATTGATTTTCTCTTTTTGACAACTCTCGTGAATTTAGTACATTGGGAGAATATAGCTAGTGATATGCCCTTCCCTCCCATGCATCCCTTATAAGGCCTTAAATATATATTGGAACATAATTGCAATTCTATTTATCTTTTGTCTCATCAACGATTACGTGAGAGGTACTTAAATAGATGGGAGAAAGGTTCTTCCACCATGTTTCATTAAAATGTATCAAATATTTTTGATAGAAGAAAATCATATAGGTGGGGGCTTGGACCCTTTATTAAGAAAAATAATATAATATTATGTCACTAAAAGGTTTTTAACGAGACAAAATCATACGTACACCATAGATAATGCCACAAGGTACTATTTTGTTTTTGAAATTTTTTGTTGTTCTTTTGTAGTCAAACATGCCAGAAAATAGTTATCGCTATGATGTTAGGTAATACTATAGGGACATGACTGACCCATGATGATCGTTAACCTTTTGACTCTGCTTTGTAGTCAAAAATCCAAGTAAATAGTAGCAATGCTTGTCCGATTGTGTTGTTGAGGTTGGACTCAAAAATTTAAATGTCAACTCTTTGATGCATGCAAAGTATTTGGTTCTCTTTGACCTCCTGACTGTCGAGAAAAAGAAAAAGAAAACTATTTTTTAAATTAACTATAAAGGCTAAATTTGACATAAAATGAGGGGTCGATGGCAAAAAATAAATGTGGTTTAATTTGACCATTCCCAAGAAAAGTTTGTGAATGTCATCCAAACACACTTCTACAAGAAACAAGGTAAAAACACAAACCCGGCCCTAAAAGGAGTTGTGGACATAGAAAGAGTTACATTTTTTCCTATAAATTCATCTCTTGAATATTTGTAGTGTACACAAATCTTTTCAAATTAAGAAGAACAACAATCATACTTCACTAGTAATGGGATTAAACCTCCAATCCAATGTGCTAAGAGTTAGCTAGGTATTGTCGATCTTCTTGTTGGAGCTTTTCCCTTGACATGTAGAGAGAGCTTGCTCTCAATACATGCCTAGTATTTTTTAGTCCCACATTGGAAAAGCACCATGAAGTGTATCTCAATATATACTTGGTGTGTTGTTGAGATATGCACATGGGGTGGTGACCCTAAGGAGAGAATCAAGTGGGTGATTATACTATGAGGTAAGGATAAGACTCCATGTTAAAGCTTAATGCTTTTTGCTCTTGGAATTTATTCCATTGGAGCTAAGTCCCATAGGGGCTTAGAAACTCAGACTCGAGCGCATAGGCTCATGAGGCATAATGTGGTATTTTGTTGGTGCACTTTGTACTTAGCATGCGCTGTAGTTGGCGCATGGTACGCGTGGGAGCTGGTGGCACAATTGGTGCAGGCGCGCGCTGTGCACCATTTGGCTCAAATCGTGTCTGTACACGATTTGAGCAGTTATAGAACGTTCGGAGTAGTTTTTTTACACGTCCTGAACATTTTTCTATCTGGGTGGTTATAGTGCGAGCCTATATAAGCTTCTCTCCTCTATCTCTCAGGAAGTAAGTATTGTTTTATACAATTTCTTATACGAATTTTCCAGAGAGTTCAAGAGAGGAGAGAACCAGTGTGCTAGCGCCATTTAGCACCAGAGTTTACGCCATCCAAGGAGTCAGAAGAGCGGAGTGTTCCAAAGTTCTCTGTTGAACTTGCTGGTTCCTGGAAGCTGTTTATGTGGGGCGAATCAAGCTTTGAGCGTCGGTCATCATTCACCCCAGCAGGCCATTCTATCTATTTCTGTTCATCCACTTTTATCTCGTTCTAAACGAGAACGTTTCTGATCTAATTAGAAAATGTTAGTGGACATTCATCGCTGCCACTATGAAATTTTTGTGGCTTCTTCGAAGTGACACATTAGATTATGTTTCTCAGAATCCTCCAGGATCTCTGTCGTGCACATCCTTCGAAGCGTTACATAATTTTTAGTTTTCCATCAAAAAGTTACGCCCCGGGACTAACAATCTCAAAGCTTGATTACACAAGATGGAAAACTTTCATGCTTCACTCATCAATCCTAACTTCAACAAGTTAGAAAAATTTAATGGAGAGTACTATCAAGTATGGAAGAGGAAGGTTAGCCTCCGTCTTCAACTTTCTGAAGTTAACCATATGCTAACCGAAGAAGAACCGATTGTTCCAGAAACTGGGTCTGCAGCGACAATTACTACTGCTACTAAAAGTCAGACCAAATAGAGAAGGGAGAATAGCCTCTGTAGGCTTCTCATTCTAAATGCTATGGAAGACTCCCTGACAGAATCATATTCTAAGAAAACTATTGCAAGATAGATATGGGAGTCTTTGGAAAAACTGTACGAAGATGACAAGAACAGGAGCAAGATACTCTTTGAAGACGAGAAGACTATGTTATCGCACGTGAAGGAGTTCCTGAAGCTGCGAAAGAAGTTGAAAGATGAGGCGATGCCCGTCACCGACAAGTTTTTTGTTGGAGGGATCGTCTCCAAGCTTCATGCTGGTTGGAGCAAGTTCAATGCAAACATGCATAGGAAGAAATTGGAGATCTGTCTCGAAGATCTCCTATAAGAAATTTATGTTGAGGACCAGATAAGGGCTCAACTGAAGGTGGACGCTCTGTCCAAATCGATGGCTAA
This sequence comes from Iris pallida, assembly GCA_029216955.1. Classification (NCBI taxonomy): domain Eukaryota; kingdom Viridiplantae; phylum Streptophyta; class Magnoliopsida; order Asparagales; family Iridaceae; genus Iris; species Iris pallida. Next base: position 5,786,155 of record JANAVB010015398.1, on the reverse strand, counting down.
CGCCAATTTGGTTCACACCAAGGAATCTAAGGTAAAGCAAGTCGCTTCCCACAGCAAGAAGAAGGACCCCAATAATCTGAAAGTGAAAGGGACTTCCTTCAAGCAACAGAAGACAAAATCCTATTTGGCTTGCTTCAAATGTGGCAAGAAGGGCCACTTCAAGAGTGAATGCAAATCTAAGCTCAAGCAATCAGAGCAAGGTGAGCCTAGTAAGGTATCAATGATCACTGACGTTGTTGCAATCTTCCATGTCTGCTCAAGCAAGGAATGGTTCACCACCTACACACCAACTTCTGAAGTTGTTATGGTGGCGAATCAGGAACAAACTGAAGTACAAGGGATCGCGACGGTGGTGTTGAAGCTGACTTCAGGGAAGTCTCTGACGCTTCATGGTGTAAAGCATGTACCTGCTATTGCAAAGAACCTGATATCTGGAGGCCTACTCTGTAATGCAGGCCTAAGGATGGACATCAATACTGGCCAGATGGTGATGTCCATAAAGGGAACATACTTCGGGAAAGCATTTTATACTGAAGGAATCTTTAAAATTTAGCTTATAAATCAGTCCAATGTTATTAATGCAATCGCTCATTATGTTTATACTCTTGAGTTGTAGCATAATAGACTAGGATATGTTCATTGTAAAAGAATAAACAAAATGTCTAGTCTAGGACTTATCCCCAAATGTGGGGGTAAGGTAGAGAAGTGTGAAGTGTGTGCTCATACGAAGATCACTAGGAAACCCTTTTATCGGGTTAATCGAAGCACAGATCTTCTGGAGTTGGTATACTTCGATTTCTGTGACTTTAAATACTTCTCTACAAAGGTCGGGATGAAGTATTTCACAACCTTCATCGATGACTTCGCAAAGTATGCGTTCGTCTACTTGCTCAAGGCTAAATACAAAGCATTCAAGAAGTTCAAAGAGTTCAGGGTCGAGGCTGAACGGCAAACTGGACAATACCTCAATACAATAAGAAGTGATCGAGGCGGAGAGTACCGGTCTCATGAATTTGTATCATTCTGTAAAGAACATGGAATTATCAACGAGACTACTACTATGTACTCTTTTCAATCTATTGGAGTAGCAGAAAGGAAGAACAGAATATTGACAGAAATGATAAACTCAATGCTGCTGACTGCGAGTCTTCTAAAATGCTATTGGGGAGAAGCTGTATTGACGGCTACTTTTATTCTGAATAGAGTGTCGCATGCAACTTCAGACATCACAGCTCATGAATTTTGGTTCAAGGTCAGACCAAGATTGAATGTCATTCGAGTGTAGAGGTGTCTGGTATATGTGAAGCTTCCAGATCTGAAGATTCAGAAGCTCGGGAAAAGGACTACGAAGACGATCTTCTTGGGTTATGTCGAGAAGAGTAATGCTCGAAGATTTCTTGATATTGAATCAAATCATATCATTAAATCTCGTGACGCAGAATATTTTGAAGATAAGTTTGCAAGGCACAAGAATATTGTTCTTGCAGATATTCTAGAGAATAATAAAGGTGTACAGGAAACTGAAGTTTTCAATGAGAACGTAGTCGAAGAAGAAGTTGTTGTCAAAACAACTATTGAACCAGAGCTCACTGAGTCGTCAACTACGCAAGTGAGGAGGCCGAAGAACTTCAAAAATTACTTTGTCACCTATCGTGTGGAAACAGATCCAGTTACCTATGATGAGGCGATGAAGACCGGAGACGCTATTTTCTGGAAGGAGGCGATAGATAATAAAATTGATTCAATCACCTCAAATAACACTTGGGTGTTGGTTGATCTTCCTGGAGGAGCAAAATCCATTGGATGCAAATGGATCTTCAAGAAGAAGATGAAAGCAGATGGAACTATTAACAAGTTCAAGGCTAGGCTAGTAGCCAAGGGATTTTCTCAGAAGCAGGGGATCGACTACTTTGACACGTATGCTCTAGTAGCCCGGATGACCACCATCAGAATGTTGATTGCTCTCGTAGCAATACATAAGTTGGTGATACATCAGATGGATGTAAAAATAGCTTTCCTAAATGGCGAGTTGACCGAAGAGATTTACGTGCAACAGCCAGAAGCATTTGTCATCAAGGGTCTCGAAGACAAAGTCTGCAAGTTGGTGAAATCCTTGTACGATCTTAAACAGGCTCCCAGGATGTGGCATGAGAAATTTGACAAGGTTATAAGGTCAAATTGTCACGATCCGCATTCGCTTTTTCGGATACGAGACATGTCCAAGCCAGCCTACGCCGTAGAGTCGGCGGTAGAATGCTGTCACGGCCAAGATGCTTAAAATCACAAAATAACTTTATTTCTCATTCATATTATAAATTTTTTTACAACATTTACAATATTTATATTTAAAAAAATACAAAATTCTTACACATATTCGAAATGGCTACAACATCTATCTAAAGTCTAAGTTTTGGCCTGCAAGTACACCCGTATCTCCCAATGTTAAGTGAAGCCACAGCTAACCTGAAAAATGTTGGTTTCCTGTTATGAATGGAACAAGCACACAAACTGATGGCAATGCGAAAACACAATAGAATTCACAAGTCATGAAAATAATACATGTGAAAAGAATCTAAAAGCAACTGATATCATGGCATGTCCAGCAAGAAAGTAGATAACACTACCACATGATGTATCCACTAAACGAGCCTGTAAATGGGGTGACATGATAATCAAGTAAAACAAATAAAAGACCACTATCTATGTGTTTTGAAATATCAGTTTCGATATGTGAACGGCTAGGGGGTAAATCCCGCACCCCGCACGTGAATTGTGCGACTGCTATCAGGCAAGAATAGACATTTTAGGATATTTCTGGGTAGTCCACATGTCTACTAAGATATTTCCCTGCCCAGCTAGTACTCATGAAATCAAGTCGCAAGCATGGTAATCATGTAAATGGCAGTCAATAGGTACAACAACTCCATGATACTAATCTTCGTGTGACGAGCATGTCAACAAGCAGCAAGACATGTATCAATATGAAACGTAAAGACTACTATGAATCGAAAAGTAATCAGAAAGTGTACTTGCCTGTGGTCCTTTGCTGGTGAAACAACCATCTTGTTGGGTCCAACGTAGTTCGATTAGCCTAGGGTCGATATGAAGTTGTCAAAATCTCGCAAAATAAGAACGTATGACTAGTCACGATTATGATTAATCTAATAGAAGTTCGTTTTATGAAAAGGAGATTTTAATTAGAAGCATATACACTATTTAAAAACACCTTTAAGAGCATAATATTTATTCGAAAACCATTAAGAAAATATTTATAAGTTTAGATAAAAACCTTAACTACATCCTATATGTATATAGTATATTTAAAATTATGGCAGATATTTAAGAGTATATATATATATATATATATATATATATATATATATATATATATATATATATATATATATATATACTCTTAAAAAAAAAAAAATATATATATATATATATATATATATATATATATATATATATATATATATATATATATATATATATAACCCTTTGAAAAAAAAATATATATATATAACCCTTTGAAGATATTCCAATGTTAGAAATTTCATTTGAATGGAATGTGCACATATAGCTGATTTAGAGTACTCTATGCATAATTCTTATTTAAATATATAAACTATATATATTAAATATATAATTAAAACTAAGCTCCTTATAATAAATCCTCAAAACATATCTATAAATTTTATATAAAACTTTAATAACTTTATAGAGCTCAAAAATATATGAAACTAATAACCTTTAAAAATATATATTTATGTAAATTCTGGTTGAGGCCTAAGCCCAATAAAATATAACAAAAGCCCAAATAACCAAAGTTAATATTTTAAACCCAAGGCCCAAACTATCTATTGTATATAATAACATGGTTAATATAGAATATGTTTATTGTATAAAACAATAATACTTGATGACAAAATAACCTTACTAATAATAAATAATTAACTATTATTTCTAGAGGTCCAGTACTATATTCGTAAAAATATAATTTTGGAAATATTTAATTAAACCCAATAACACCTAATGATGAAAATAACACTGATCATATCAGTAATAATGATAATAGTAACTAAAATAATACCATCATAAGCTTAATAACTACTACCACTAATAATAGAATATTAAAATACACAAATTTACTAGTCTAATTAGTCCTCTTTTTTCGTAGAGGAACAAAGAGTAAAGCTTTCTCTTCCTACAGCAGAAGGCGTGTGTTGAAAACATGGGAAAAAGTGTGTTGGGGACAGGCTTTTAAGAGAGGAAAGTGAGTGAGCAAGAGAGAGAGAAAATTATTAGAGGAAGAAAGAATCGACGGCCGATCTGAGCGGTGGAGGTCCTTGGCGGCTCTCTCCCGACGCCAGGCGTAGGGAGCTCGGGAACGCAGGCGGTTGCGGCTGGGCTGGCATGTCATGACCCGCACCCTGTTTAGGGGCACGAGCACGTGGGTACGTCTAGCCTATGCCGCAGTATCGGCGGTAGAAAGCTGTAAAGGTCATCTAGAATATATAGAATCTAAGACACAATAATATAACCTATCATCTCCGTACGGAGGAATATAACCACAACTCAATCATATAATTCTAAGGAAGATAAACACGATGATAAAGATAAAGATAAAGATGAGATAAATAGTCTGAAACAACGCTGAGTCGCAATCACAAGTTCAGAGACCAAGACTGTAGCCTCCCTTCCCGAAAATTTTTGAAATATTTTTTTACTATTTATTTGATTTAAATGGTGATTTTTAGATTTTTATAAATAATTATTTAGTTAATTATTACGGTAGATGGTTTTAATCATGGTTGAGAATTGGAGTACAAGATAACTAGGAATCATGGCACGGATAGTGCAGTGGTGTGTCTTGACGAGTGTATTAGCCATGGTAGGGAAAACCGAGCCATAGGTGTGTCCTAACTAGGAAAACCAAGCCAAGTTATAGCATGACAATTATAAATAGTTTAATTCTTTATTATTAGATTTATTGACTTTGCAGAACCCGGTTGAACCAAGTTAGTCCGAACTGGGCCGAACCAAATCCAAGCCCATGTAGGCATGTAGTGAGATCCAGTACAGCCATGTAGACATATGCTAGGTAGATACAATATCTTTAGGAATTGGCAATTAATTTCTAATAATTGTTATATATACATTATAAGTATTATTATTATTTTAATAGCATTTACAATATTTGTATGATTTTTGGGAGCCAATAAAGAGTGTGCGTACTAGATTCACCAAACCTTACTACACTTGCTATTGGGTTATTTTTTGTTGTTATCAGGATTATTAGTAATATTAATAATATTGTTGTTGTATTAAATAATTAGTTATTAAATGGTTATTTTCTTCATCGTCAAATAGGTATTATTTATATTATTTTGTATAAACATATATTCAGAATTTATTAATGTATATACATATATACATGTTATAGATATAGGTGTACATGTGTATGTGTGTGTGTATATATATATATATATATAATATATATATATATATATATATATATATATATATATATATATAGATATATATTATATATATATATATATATATATATAGATATATATTATATATATATTATATATATATATATTATATTTATATATTATAATATATATATATATTATATATATATATATATATATATATAATATATATATATATATATATATATATATATATATATATATATATATATATAAAAATATATATATATATAAAAATATATGATAAATATATATATATATAATATATATATATATAAATATATATATAATATATAATATAAATATATATATATATATATAAAATATATATATATATATATATATATATATATAAGATATATATATATTATATATATATATATATATCAATATACATATGTATCAAATGTATATAATATGTACATATATCAAATGTACATATGTATCAATATACATATGTATCAAATGTATATAGATATATATATAAAGGGCTATTGATAAATAAAGAGGAAATCCCAGCCTAGCTGAGTCGGCCTAAGCCATTCGGTCCAGCCCACCCGAGCTGAAACTCCCAGCACAGCAAGAAGAAACAGCTGCAACCCCAATCCTAGCCCAACCAAGCTGGCCGGCCCACAGCCAAAGCCTATCTAGGCTGGCCCAAAATAAGTTCTCATTTTCCCCCCAAGCCCAAGCATAGCCGAGCTCTGTTCGGTTCGGGCACAGTAATACGTAAGTGTATATATATCGGACATAGATAGAGAGAACACGAGAGGAGTAAACCCTAATGCAAACCCCCACCCCCGACCTCCAGGCGGCCGCGCACCACCGCAGCGCACTCCTGGGCCTCCATCGCCGGCCGAAAAAGTCGCATGCGCGCGTACGGAAGACAGCAGCAGCGACAGTAACGGGCGGTAAAGGACCTTCTTTGCCGCGATATCCCGGTCGCCTCAGTCCATCGTTTTCTGAAACGATTCTTCAGCTTTTGGAGACCGTGGTGATGATTTGGACTTTATGGCTTAGCAGTTGACTATATTCTGTTGGATCTGCGTGCAACCCCAGGCAATATACATTGCCTCCCTCTATAGTTTAATTCCATGTTTATAGTTTTCATGTTATTGTTGTATTATGGTCTTGCTTGACTTGACAGTGTAGTTATACTGGACTTGACTGTGTCCTGACTGAGTCGTACCTTGTCTTACCAGTACCTTGCTTGAGCCATGTCATAGAACGAGTACGTATAATTGAACTGCTAAATCCTTGTTATTGTTTCCTTGGTACCAAAGAGTCCACTCGGGACAAAGATGTTTGCCTTGATCTGTTTACATCCGTGAGTCCACACTCGGAACGAGGATGTCGATTATTTGTACCAGAGAGTCCACACTCGGGACGAGGGTGTTGACTTGACTTGCACCAGAGAGTCCACTCGGGATGAGGGTGTTTACATCAGAGAGTCCACACTCGGGACGAGGATGTTATACTTGTACTAGAGAGTCCACACTCGGGACGAGGGAGCCTTGTCGTGAACTAACCAGAGAGTCCACACTCGGGACGAGGGTTAGTACTAACCAGAGAGTCCACACTTGGGACGAGGGTTAGTGATTAGTTCAAACCTACGAGTCCACTTGGGGCGAGGGTTTGGTATTCCATTGATCTTGTGTTCGCTTGTTCATCTGGCAGTTCATTTATGCGTAATTGTTCTAGTATTCGTATTCAAGGTCATCTGTTAGTAGCCACTTGTCGTTAGTCACTTGTTAGCAGTTTGGTCGTAGTCTCTTGCCATATTAAGTAGCATTCCTTGTTATATCATGCAAAGCCAAAGTCCCAAAATACGTAGGACTAGGAACGTAAACATACCAGCTGTATACATACGAAGTACAGGGGCCTTGTATGTATATATAAGCTGTAAAATGCAGTAATCCAAGACAAACTAAATCTCATCCACAATGAAAAGAATAATAATATAAAAATCAACTTGAATATTTATGATACATTCGTTAGGCGGAGACAAAGTCCACTACCAACTATCTCAATGAAAGAAATGTGCAAGAATCGATCCATCAAATGGCAAGACGAACCAAACGCAATTGTCTTCGAAGGAATGGAGAGAATTACGGCCTTGGCTAGAACACCTGTAGTAAATCAGGAAGGAACACACCTAGGGAATAAGCAGATCCTCAGACGGACGTAGCAAGATACAGGAAGAACATGCTAATATGAACTGTCAGAAAAATAATATAGAAATAACTATTCTAGTCACAAATATGCAAAAGAGATTCTAACCTCCTAATGTGCAATTTAGAGGACAACTTTCATGCGTATGGGTGGGATTTTAGGCTATGTGTACGTAACTGGCATCCAGTAATCCGTATCCGTCCGTAACGTCCAAAACGTCAGAGGACATCTACAAATAAATCGTCACAGTTCCATCCGGAGACTGTAGTTTACCTGTTTGGATTCCCATATGTACTAGCGACTGTCCTTCTCCAATATTTTCCATACTGTTCAAGTCATGTCCATGGCTCGTCCAGTTTTGTAACTGTGTGAGTCTCTAAAACCCTAGTCATAGCAGTTACAATCATCTATCCATCACACGACTTTAGAGAGGGCCAGTCCATAAGTCGTGCCCCTAGCAAAATGTCTCAAACCATGTAGCGTGAGTGTCATGGCCCAAAGGAGATATAAAATATCCTTCAATAAGAAGGTAGTCCGCTAACACTAAGTTAACATGCATATAGTAAACTAAAACGACTAATAGTGTCGCTTGCACCCAAGTGAGGCTTGGACGCGCAGTTTATAATAATTAAAAATAACAAATATGAAACAAAGTAAATAATGCAGAAAATAAATAATTTGACAGTAAATTAGCAAGGTATACTTGCCTGGTAGCGACGCCTGGTGTGCTGCAATGATCAATGTTACACAAAAATAATCTTAATATTACAACTACACATGACGACCTCTCAGTTTGATTAAAAGTTGACCGACGTGATATGATCATATCGGCACCGAAATAGTCCTAGACGTCAAAACTATGCAAGAAAATTTCAGATGATGGTAGGACCAGGTCATTAAGTCCGGAATAGTCAAATTGGCTAGGAATGATATAAAGAAGTTTGAGATTTGCAAGAAGGTAGAAATATGACTAGCAAGGGTCAAGATTTGGAAATCAAAGAAAAGAAAATAAATAACTATTTTGGAAAAAAAATTATTATATTTGAAAACTATATTTTATTAGTAAAAATAGTTTTAGATAAATACTTGAAAGTCACACAAAAAAAATTATTTTTATATCAAAACTATACTATATTTAGATAGAAAATATTACAGTCATAAAATAATATAAATAGATTTTTGGTCAATGGCTCATTTTTAAGGTACCACCAATATATACTAGTAACAATTTTAAGATAAAATCCAACAAAACTAAAAATCCAAAATATTATAAAATTCAGAATTAATAATCAAAATCCTTTTAATACCGTTGGGCCAAGCCCAATCTATATTTATGTTACAAAATAATTTAGAATAATTTACATATTTATATGATAATAGTAATCATAAAAATATCTAATGTATACTTACAAGCATGCATATTGTATTTAAAATAATAACAATAACATTAATAATAAAACAATAAAAAATATAAAGCTACTTACTAAAACAGAATAATATAATAGGATACAAATAATAGGTGGTAAAATACTAATAATAATAATAATAATAATAATAATAATAAGGATGTTAGTATTAAATATATTACTAACAATGATACAAATCTGTATTCCTTATATCTATAATACATACTAATATACAAATATACTTGTATACAAAATATATATTATTTATTGTACATATGTAGCCTCCCTTCCTGGAATTTTTAAAATATTTTGTGAATATTTATTTTTATTGAAATGGTGATTTTTAGATTTTTATAAATAATAATTTATTTAATTATTACGGTAGATGGTTTTTAGCCATGGTTAAGAATTTGAGTACAAGACGACTAGGAATCGAGGCACGGATAGTGTAATGGCGTACTTTGACTAGTGTATTAGTCCTGGTAGGGAAGGTCGAGTCGTAATGACGTCCTAACTAGGAAACCAGACCAAGTTGCGACTTAACCCTTACAGAAGGTTTTATTTATTATTATTTAATTATATTATTGAATTTTAGGGAATCGGTTATACCATTTTAGCCGGACTGGACCCGAACTGAGCCCAAGCCCATGTAGGTCATGCGGCACGTCCAATGACATTCGAGTAGATAGAATTTGGTATGAGGGTGGTATTTCATTTTAAAGAATTAATGGATATTTTTAGTATTCTAAATTAAATATTATAATTATCATTATTAATTGATATTCAGTGACTTTTGTATAAAATGGGTCTTTGTGCATTTTTGGGATTATTAGACTGTGCATGATGGTATATACACCATTCTTGGTTTATTGAATTTTATTATTATTATTATTATTATTATTATTATTATTATTATTATTATTATTATTATTATTTTTATTATTATTATTATCTTATTATTATGTTTATTATTATATTTATCGAGGTTGTTAGTATATAATACTATTATTATTGGTTATATTATATTTTCAAGTAAATGTTATATATAGGTATATTCGTATTTATATTTATAGGCCCTACATTAAGACTAGATAATATTAGGATTTGTATTGCTTTTAAAAATATTTATGTAGTTTTTACGAAGAATTATTATATAAGTTAATAAGTATATATATATATAAAATATATATATATATATATATATATATATATATATGTGTGTGTGTGTGTGTGTGTGTGTGTGTGTGTGTATAAATATATTAGATTATTAATAAAAGAAAAAGAAAAGAAAGGAAATTAATCCCTTTGTTTTTCCCCCACAACCCAGCAGCAGTTAAGAACCTAGCGGGCCGAGAGAAGCTAAGCCTCACCCAGCTTAGTTCTCTCCAAACCGAGCCTGTGCGCGACATATAGAGATATATATATCTCGAATCAGCGAGAGTTCGAAAGGGAGAAGCCAAAACTCAAACCCTAACGCGCCGCCACCCCTAGGCGCACCACCCGCGCATGCGTCAGCCCGCCGTGGGCGGCCGTCGACCGGCGACGGAGTCGTCGGAGGCCGTACGCACGCGCGCGCGCCATGCGTGACAGCGGCAACAGCAGCAGTTGCATCAATGAAGGCCACTTCACGAAGAGATATCTCCCTCCACGCTCGTCCATTTCACGAACGAATTTCTCTGGTATGTAGATAACCTATACACGTTTATTTTCCTTCAACCACTTTTTACCTAGACGCACCCTGTTGTTCGATTCATCGAACCAAAGTTCAAAAAAAATTATGTCGAAACAGGACTGATAACTATTCCAAGTACCTATGTTTGAGGTTGATTCCTGGACACTCTAGTAATTATTTAGAAGATCTAATTCTAAACAATAATAGATAACCTATAGAGCTCCATAAACCATTTTGTAGATTTCTATTTGATCGATTATACGTTGAGAAAACCAGATCCCAAGTTTGCGAAATAAATAGTTTTCAAAACAGAAAATCTAGGAAAAACTTCCCGACACGATGTGCTTTCCGCCAATCCGGGCGACGTGGTCACGCACCATAAGTATCGAAAGGTGCGTAACGGCTTCGTGGTCGTTTGGGGCTTTGACGGAATTTAAATTGGTCGCGTGTGCGCGACGAATTTGATACGTATCTGTCAAAATTCACCGTATCGGGCTCTGTGCAAGTTTCTCAATTACTTTGTGCATGCTCATCAGATCGAGATAAAACATGTGCCAATAGGATCGTATCATTTTTCTGGTCCTGCATGCCAAGTTTGGTCCAATTCTGAGACAGTTGATAAAATCACCGTTTTGTGGGTCCCACGGTCCGACTCAACGGGCGATTTTGTGCACGGTCCGCCGGAATACAACTCTGAACATATGGTTGGGTTCATATCAAAAAACAGGATCCGTAAAAATGTAGTTTGATGACTTTAGAGACCGTTGACTCTGGCACGCTTTTCGGTGCAAAGCGGGTCCAACGGCGGATACCGTTTTGACCCAAAATTATCGTTTTGCCCCTGTGTCCAGAATTGGACTTAAGGACAGGCAATCCTAGCTAATTTGACTATTTTGAGAACATTGGTAATGTTTATTTCAGCTTTCGGAACTGTTGTACGGGTTTTGACTATTGTGGCATATTGAGTAGTTCAGACTGTCGGTTTCACCAGCAGTGGACCACATGCGAGTACAGTTTTTTGTCTGTATTTTGATATTAATTTTTACTATATTTCATTGATTGGCCATTGGTTATGTGATTATTTTCTATTATAAATTGTTGAGTCAAGAATGAGAAGTACCAAGGATGTGTGATCCGACCATAGACAGTGTTTATTTTTTGCAAGTAGACATTGTAGACAGTACTTATTTTCTGCAAGTAGACACTTTAGACAGTGCTTATTTTCTGCAAGTAGACATCGTAGACAGTGCTTATTTTTCTGCAAGTAGACATCGTAGACAGTGCATATTTTTTGCAAGTAGACATCGTAGACAGTGCTTATTTTCTGCAAGTAGACATCGTAGACAGTGCATATTTTCATGCAAGTAGACATCGTAGACCGTGCGATGTAGTGCCCCAGACCAATCACATATCAATGGTACTTCTAACAGTTGGGAAAAGTATTTTGTGTCTATTTATTGCTATTAGTTTTCCGTATTTACTATTTTTTCAAAACTCATGATTGATGTCTAACATTTATTTTATATTCATTTTCTTCATTTGAAATTGCATTCAGTGAATTGTGTTCGTTCCATTCCTGACTGGAAACCAATATTTTTTAGGTTAGCCGTAGATTCACTTAGCATGGAAGATACGGGGTACTTGCAGACAAAAGCCTAGAAACTAGCTAGATAGAGGAGTTGTAGTCATTCCAATATTTGTACAAGTTTATATTTTTCTGCAAATGTAAATATTGTGATCATTGTAAGTTAAATTAATTTTTGTGAATGAGCATTATTTGTGATTTTGATCTTCATGGCCGTAACAGCGTTCTACCGCCAATACTGCGGGGTAGGCTGGCTTGGACACGTCTCGTATCCGTTTTTAAAAAAAATGGGTGCAGGTCGTGACAAGTTTTTATGGTAGCCCATGCAGGTCATTTTTTACAAATCATGCGAACTCGTAATAGTACTTAAGTTAGTCGTACTATTGCGAGCCTGCGACTAAGAAATTCTCATTCACGAATTAGGAATTAATTTAATTTAAGAGAATGACTAGGACTAGGAGTCCCTTATACAAATTTACCGATGGGTAGTCTAGACCATGGAATTTAGATGAGGAGTTATCAATTTTGATAGTTTGTCAGATCCCCATAGGTACACAATTACCTCTTGATATGACGATATGATCCAATGTGGATAGGTTATTCACTTGGTGAAATAGGATTTCATAGAATTAACGATCTAACCTTGATAAATTGTTCAATTCCTTGCCCCTTAGATATCATCCTCAAATCTTAGTCTGAATGGCCTATTTAGTTCCTAGTTGCCCTAAGGATTATTACTTTTATATAATTCCTGGTTATGTTATCTATATACGAACCTCGAGTTGGTTTTGATTCAAGATTTTTCCTCCATGGTTTGAATACACACGAAATAGATACTAGAATGTTTGTATTCCTTTTGTCTTCAGTCATTTCCTCCATATTCAATATTTTATTCTGAGGGTTGTGGCTAATAGGACAAATACTTACGTTTATTTCATAGACAACTTGTTTGAATCTCTAGTAGATTATGAGTTTTTATATATATAGTTAAAGGAAGGTTAGTTAACTCATAATGGCAGAACAGCAGCGCACTGTCGCCATTTATTTAAATTATGGAGGCTATGGACTCCCTGCAGCCAGCAGCGCACTGGCGAGACACGACCCCTAGAGTGGAATTTATTTAAGAAATATAGGTTATAGAATGTTATTAAAAACTATGGCTATTGGTCCTCTTTGACCATATCACACTGGTGTCAATATAAAGTTGAGTATCGGATAGCATGTCACATCTGAATCACGAAACCAAGGGTTTACCACAGCCCGATTTTACGGGCGAGGCGTAGTCCTCGGTGAAATGACTTCAGACGTGATTACAAGTTAGAGATACTATAGAGGATAGGACAGTGCCCTGTGTGTTCCGTAAGATCCGAAGCCAATATTAGTGGAAGTTTTGTAAGTTGGGTAGCACGTCTCCCGATCTAGCATTTTGTGGTCCTTGTGATCTATTAACGAGGTAATTGACTGACACAAATAGGTTTATCTAGAATATAGAATTTAGAGTTCCATAACCCAATAGTCGACCAAGGCCTTGGATAAGAAGATAGTAGGATGACAGTATAAGCAAGAACACCGGGTAAGGTTTTGATTCTCACAAACTCGAACTACTTGTGCCTTCTTTCAAAAATCTCGTACACTTGTAATTTGACTATCTTAACCTATGCTACTGCTACAGCCTAGTTTTGTAAGCTCACTATGTTCTCGAGCTTGATTCAAGATGTATGTTTAAGTGGGGACGCCTACTAGCATATTGTCTAATCAGAATCGATGTATTACGGTCTGATCAACCGTAGTGCACCCGATTCGCTCCTTTGATTATTCCACGTGGATTGAGATGTCGAGGTATCTATGATCTCATCCGCTACTGCTTTGATAATTCCTCTTGAATTATATGTTCGCCCTTGAATCACAAAATTGTATTCAGTAACATCTCCCTTGAACTCTTTATTGTTTTTATCTTTTATCGATCTGGAAAGACGAAAGCTCGTGATGGTAGAGAGATACAGAGTATCCCCACGGCTATGATAGTGGTATACACAAGTGTAGCTACCATCGGCCAGCCATGTGGTTGAGTTATTCGTTCTCCTCTCGACCCTCAAACTATTATTGGAACCCTCTAGTCATCTGAATTTGAGAATGATTAGGTTTTACCCTTAGCCAAATGCCAACCTAAGAGACTATCTATTCTCAAGAAACTAAAAGTTGTGAGCCTCTAATTATTTGTCGAAGCTTGCTTTAACTAGAGCCTTGTGACAATAGTCTAGCAGGTTTGACCCCAATAGAAATGTACGACTCAATTGTTAGAATTCTTTTCATATGATGTGCCTTAGAGTTGGTCACCCGTCGATAACTCTTGTATGCTGTGGATGAGTGGGTCGTTCTAATTTATAAACCACGTGTCATTGTATACACTCGTTTTCATTTATTAAGGAATGATCCTTGGCTCGACTTATATCTACCGTATCCCGTTACGCCGTGCCTTATTCTTTATTAAAAAGGAGGCGAGGTACGATATCCGGACTCTGAAATTTTTCTAACCTCAATATTCCTAAGACCATGTCCTATTCTTAAGGTGGGTAGACTGTAAGCCTCCTAAAGTTTTAGGATATACGAAGATCACCGATTGATTAGAATAAATTTTTATTAGTAACATAGTTAGTGCCCTGTGGACTTCCACTTTCCATTTAGATCATTTTGTGTCCCCGGCCGTGTCATTAATATTCGGAGCGCGAGACCAGCTGTTATCTTCCAACAAACTGCATATGCAAGACCTAGACGAGTTCACCTTCATCTAGGTATATCATGTCCCACTCAAATACGTCCCCTTATACTCTATTTTTATGGTATGACTTTCAAGTAAAAATGACTAGCTATAACCCTTACCATAATACCGATAAACTTCCCAACTACAGTTAGAGACTCAACCCTGACTCAATTCATTCGACCCAATATATGGTTGTGGTCTACTCGAAGCCCACTACTTACATGTCACTAGCGTGCCACTCAATCGTGCCTTCTTGTGCTACTTAAACACAAAAGTCACGGAAGGCACATTTTGGGCTTTAGGAACCAAGCTAACCAACCCGACTGGCAACTAGCTCAACCACTTGGGTGGAAACTTATTTTCGGTTACCCTAACCTAGTAGAAATAGTTTTATAATTGGGATCTTGCCCAGTCAATATAGATTGAAGTCCAAGGTGCACCCAACCAACGATTGATGTCCAATTAGGAAATCCATTAAGATCCAGTAAAACCCATACATACATACCACCATAATTGGACTATTAGAAATCGGCCCTTGTACCTATTATGTTGTCTCCCCTTCTTAGAATGTGAAGTCGTTCGTAACCCTTATTCCATCTACCTAGAAGTCGCGATACGATCTTGTATTGCATTTTATCCCTTACACGTGTGTTTAAATAACCACGAAAAAGATCACAATCTTGACTCCTCAAATTCTGTTCTATTATGGAACCTCGTTTAAATAAATTTCGAGAACGGAACTTCTATATTGCATGGAGTACAAGCCCTCTGAGAAACGAAGGGTTCTTCGAGTTAGCAAGTGACTGGACTAGAGTAGCCCAATCTAGCAAATAAGTCAATGATTTGTAGACTTTCATCCTATCTGCATCATTGGATACTCTCTACCACTCTTGAAACTTCATAATTGCTCTCGATTATTCTTCCTTATCTTTCTGTCCTTCCTATTGTAGAGTGACGATTGGTCATGCTTATTAAAATTTATCGATATTTCTTAGCTACTTGTGTAAATTTTGTTGCTTGTCAGATTTTTGGGTTTGCGTGATGGATAGGAGAGAACTATAGAGGCCATAAGCAAGTAGATATCTATTTAGGAAGTAGTTTGATGATTATAAAGCTGTAGAGACATACCTCTGAAGGAGTAGTGTGACCAAAGGTGGGTAGAAGTACTCGGAGTTTTGTAGTTACAAAATAGTTAGGAGTTGGATATAAACTATTTTTGAGGATTAAATTGAGGAGATTAAGGTAATAGTGGACTTTAAAATTTTAAGAAATAGTTATAAATTAGAATTTCTAGGACGAAATTATTTTTAAGGTGGGTAGATTTGTAGCCTCCCTTCCTGAATTTTTAAAATATTTTGATTATTTATTTTTATTGAAATGGTGATTTTTAGATTTTTTATAAATAACTATTTAGTTAATTATTACGGTAGATGGTTTTTAGCCATGGTTAAGAATTTGAGTACAAGACGACTAGGAATCGAGGCACGGATAGTGTAATGGCGTGCTTTGACTAGTGTATTAGTCATGGTAGGGAAGCTCGAGTCGTAATGACGTCCTAACTAGAAAACTAAGCCAAGTTGCGACTTAACCCTTACCGAAGGTTTTATTTATTATTATTTAATTATATTATTGAATTTTAGGGAATCGGTTATACCATTTTAGCCGGACTGGACCCGAACTGAGCCCAAGCCCATGTAGGTCATGTGACACGTCCAATGACATTCGATAGATAGAATTTGGTATGAGGGGGTATTTCGTTTAATGAATTAATGGATATTTTTAGTATTCTTAATTAAATATTATAATTATCATTATTAATTGATATTCAGTGACTTTGGTATAAAATGGGTCTTTGCGCATTTTTGGGATTATTAGACTGTGCATGATGGTATATACACCATTCTTGGTTTATTGAATTTTGTTATTATTATATTATTATTATTATATATTATTATTATTATTATTATTATTATTATTATTATTATATTTATCGAGGTTGTTAGTATATAATATTATTATTGGTTATATTATAGTTTCAAGTAAATGTTATATATACGTATATTCGTATTTATATTTATAGGCCCTACACTAAGACTATATTAGGAGCTATTAAAAATATTTATGTAGTTTTTATGAAGAATTATTATATAAGTTAATATGTATATATATATATATATAATATATATATAATTATATATATATATATATATTATATATATATTAGACTATTAATAAAAGAAAAAGAAAAGAAAGGAAATTAATCCCTTTGTTTTCCCCCACAACCCAGCAGTTAAGAACCCAGCGGGCCGAGAGAAGCTAAGCCTCACCCCTCTTATTTCTCTCCAAAGCGACCTGTGCACGACATATAGAGATATATATATATATCTCGAATCAGCGAGAGTTCGAAAGGGAGAAGCCAAAACTCAAACCCTAACGCGTCGCCACCCCTAGGCGCACCACCCGCGCACACGTCAGCCCGCCGTGGGCGGCCGTCGGACGGCGACGGAGTCGCCGGAGGCCGCATGCACGCGCACGTCATGCGTGACAGCGACAACCAGCAGTTGCATCAATGAATGCCACTTCACGAAAAGATATCTCCCTCCACGCTCGTCCGTTTCACGAACGAATTTCTCTGGTATATAGATAACCTATATACGTTTATTTTCCTTCAACCACTTTATACCTAGACACACCCCTGTTGTTCGATTCATCGAACCAAAGTTCAGAAAAAATCATGTCCAAACAGGACTGATAACTATTCCAAGTACCTATGTTTGAGGTTGATTCCTGGACACTCTAGTAATTATTTAGAAGATCTAATTCAAAAAGTCCTAGATAACCTATAGAGCTCCACAAACCTTTTTGTAGATTTCTATTTGATCGATTATACGTTGAGAAAACCAGATCCCAAGTTTGCAAAATAAATAGTTTTCAAAACAGAAAATCTAGGAAAAACTTCCCGACACGACGTGCGTTTCGCCAAACCGGGCGACGTGGTCGTGCACCATAAGCATCGAAAGGTGCGTAACGGCTTCGTGGTCGTGTGGGCTTTGACGGAATTCAATTGGTCGCGTGTGCGCGACGAATTTGATGTGTATCCGTCGAAATTTACTGTATCGGCCTCTGTACAAGTTTCTCAATTACTTTGTGCATGCTCATAAGATCGAGACGAAACTTGCACCAAAGGACTGTATCATTTTTCTGGTCCTGCATGCCAAGTTTGGTCCAATTCTGAGACAGTTGATAAAATGACCGTTTTGCAGGTCCCCGGTCCGACTCAACGGGCAATTTTGTGCACGGCCCGCCGGAATCCAACTTGGACATACGGTTGGGTTCGTATCAAAAAACTGGATCCGTAGACATATAGTTTGACGACTTTAGAGATCGTTGACTCTGGCACGCTTTTCGGGGCAAAGCGGGTCCAATAGCGGACACCGTTTTGACCCGAAATTACCGTTTTGCCCTTGTGTCCAAAATTGGACTTAAGGACAGGCAATCCTAGCTAATTTGACTATTCTGAGAATATTGATAATGTTTATTTCAGCTTGCGGAACTGTTGTACGAGTTTTGATTATTGTGGCACATTGAGTAGTTCAGACTGTCGGTTTCACCAGCAGAGGACCACAGGCGAGTACAGTTTTTTGTCTGCATTTCGATATTGATTTTTACTATATTTCATTGATTGGCCATTGGTTATGTGATTTTTTCTATTATAATTGTTGAGTCGGGAATGAGAAGTACCAAGGATGTGTGATCCGACCATAGACAGTATTTATTTCTGTAAGTAGACATTGTAGATAGTGCTTATTTTCTGCAAGTAGATATTGTAGACTGTGCTTATTTTCTGCAAGTAGACATTGTAGACATTGCTTATTTTTTTGCAAGTAGACATTGTAGACAGTGCTTATTTTCTGCAAGTAGACATCGTAGACAGTGCTTATTTTCTGCAAGTAGACATCGTAGACAGTGCTTATTTTCATGCAAGTAGACATCGTAGACCGTATGGTGTAGTGCCCCAGACCGATCACATATCAAAGGTACTTCTAACAGTTGGGGAAAGTATTTTGTGTCTATTTATTGCTATTGGTTTTTCGTATTTACTATTTTTTTCAAAACTCATGATTGATGTCCAACCTTTATTTTATAGTCATTTTCTTTATTTGAAATTGCATTCAGTGAATTGTGCTCGTTCCATTCCTAACTGGAAACCAACATTTTTCAGGTTAGCCGTGGATTCACTTAGCAAGGGAGATACGGGGGTACTTGCAGACAAAAGCCTATAAACTAGCTAGATAGCGGAGTTTAGTCATTCCAATATTTGTACAAGTTTATATTTTCCTGCAAATATAAATCTTGTGATCATTGTAAGTTAAATTAATTTTTGTGAATGAGCATTATTTGTGATTTTGATCTTCATGGCTGTGACAGCGTTCTACCGCCGACACTGTGGGGTAGACTGGCTTGGACACGTCTCGTATCCGTTTTAAAAAAAATGGGTGCGGTCTTGACACATATATAGTCATAATAACTAAGAAAATATTAATAATGAAGATTAATATTATTCACTAAGAGGACAGTTGTCCCTTCAAAAAAATAAAAAAGTAAAAGTAAAGTTTAAAGTAAAACAAGAAAAAAAATGTTGCAGCTGTCTTCTTCTCTTATAAACGAGAGAAGCCAACAACAACCAAGCAAAAAATAAGGGAAACAAAGAAGAGAGGAGAAGCAAAGAGTGTGTTTCGAATAAAAAGAAAGAGCGCAGGAGATGAAGGGGTTTTAGTGATAGCAAGAGAGAGGAGCTCGAGAGGGTTTCCGGCAGCTGAGGAGCGGTGGAAGTGGCGGAGACGGGGTGCACTGTGCGGAGGTCGGCGGTGTGGGGCGCACGTGCCTTCGGCACGGTGGCGACAGCAGGATCGGGTAGCCTGCTCGCGCAAGGTGCTCCGAGGGATGGCGTGTGGCACGACGGCGGAGGAAGAGGAGGAGCACGGCGAAATGGTGGGCTTCGGAGAACTGCGGAAAGAGGAGGGAGTGATCGGGCTTACGGAGGCTGCCGGAGAGGGTCGACCGGCGTGGGGTTGACGCGCTGGGCTTGGCCAGCGGTCGCAGCGAAGGGAGCGGAGTCAAGGGAGCGGGAGGCCTGGATCGGCTAGACGCTGCGGGGCGGATCCCGTTGGGAAGTGCGACGAGGTGCTCGTCCGTACGTGGAGCATGGCGGCTAGTCGGACACGGTAATGGAGGTGGTGGTGTTTATGTGTTGGACGGACCGGAGTAGTACCGGCATTGGTGTTGCTGCCTTGATGGGAGTGCTGGCGGTGTTGGTTTGGCCGAAGGGGAGGCGACGAGGTGATGTTGGTACTGGTGTCGGTGATCTTCTGGAGAGGATGGTCGGGTGTTGATGGTGATGGAGGGTGGTTAATTGGTGGTGATGGTGGTAGCGGGTGTTGCATTGGCGAGGATGCTGCAAGAGAGAGGTGGATGGTGGTTGACTCTAGTGAGGCCACGAGGATGGATCGGAGGCAGTTGTGGTAGAATCGTATTGGTGGCGTGAAGGATGGTGATGGCCAAGAGGCCAATTTGGGGGCTGGCCACGGTGGTGGTGTAGGGAGGCTGTCATCGAATAGAAATTAGGATTTCTGTGGTGTTGGCCGGGAAGCAGTCAAGGTTAGAGTAGGGATTGATGTCGGCGTATCGGGGTCGGATACAACGGGAGGATGAATGTAATTGTAAACAAAGAATAGTGGAAGAACTTTGGGTGGACACGGACACGATGCACGCACGATAAAATGTTTGTGGTGTTGATGGAATTGGTTTAGTAAAATTTTTATTTGGAGGAGTACCTCTCCTTATAGGAG
Organism: Iris pallida; assembly: GCA_029216955.1. Lineage (NCBI taxonomy): Eukaryota > Viridiplantae > Streptophyta > Magnoliopsida > Asparagales > Iridaceae > Iris > Iris pallida. The sequence goes on along the minus strand of JANAVB010015398.1, from coordinate 5,765,209 downwards.
GTGGGAATTCCCACTTGGATAAGGGTTAGGATTTAAACCCAATTAAATAATTCAATTTAAATCAAATCTAAATTCAATTTAAATTCTAATTTTAAATCTAGAAAATCTAGACTCAAATTAAATATAAATTCTACCTTTAAACTATTTAAATTAAATCCATAAAATTAAATCAAAATTTAAAATGGCCACAATAACTTCCAAATATATTTTTCAAAATACCAATAATAATAATTTCAAAAATAATAATATTTTTAAATATCTTTTCAAATATTAATATTAATAAATTTCAAAATTACATTTTTATTTAAAAATAAACTAATAAAATATTTATGAAATATATGTATGTACTAAGAATATTATTTATTATTAATAACTGTTATAAACTAAAGGCTTTTTATAAATAAAATTATAAACTTAAAAATTTGGTATGATAGCTAAAAATAATTATTACATATATTATTTTGAAACGATAAAAATAGAAAAAATGTTTTTTTCTAAAAATATGTACGCTCGCACATAATCGCACTCGTCAAGCAAATTCGAAAAACGAATTTTTGCGCGCGACGTACAATACAACTACGCGACTACAAATACAAAAAAAAAATCAGTACCAAATTTATAAAAAATAGTAGAAAATTTAAGGGTTTTATATATCTTGTTTATATATTATCATGCATGATTAAACTGCTAGATAGGCATGTTTATATGTATCTTGCTATGTCCTCTGAGGACCTGATGATCTCTTTAGGTTTAGCGATTGCATGGAGTTAGTTAGCAGAGCGGGATGGTAGTGGATTGCAATGTATGATACAGGTATTAGTCAGTGATTTACATTGTTATTCTTTCATGCTTTACATTCCTTTTCAAGAGTTATCCTGCTTACTAATTCAGTTTAGAGACTCTATTATTTTCCTTGGAGTCTTATCGGACATATATGCTAGTGGGCTGCAGACCACGACACATAGTGTTTATTCATGTTAAAAGACAAAATCCTAAAATAAATCCTTATTTTATGTCTTGGGCTGCAGACCAGACATAAACAATATCCTAAAATAAACTACAAGTCTCAAAGTATCAAACTGGAATATGATCAAGACAAAATCTAGGTGAACTAGGTCACTACTGGCGGTACGTCCTCTACGAGAACTGGGTCCACGGCTGGTCCTGGTCGTAGGCTCCATCTATGCCAAACCCGTAGTAGGTCGGGCAATCTGTATCTAAATCCTCTGAAAAACAACGGGGGTTATCCTGTCAGGATATGAGCAAGTACAAACACCAACAGCAGTTATATGTGAATTGACAAATACTATAAGAGAATCATAATGAAATACAAGATGAAATGTCAAGACTGAAAGTAAAACAGTACAAGAGAACTGGATATCATGTCATGTGTGATATATAAGATAAAACTGGAGTATAAACAATGGAAATTAATCTGAGGTATGATATGCCATAAGATATTAGAGCGTTATGTGATCGGCTTGGGTCAAGATCAGGCTGTTCCATTTAATCGGCTATGCACAAGTAGTATAGTGTAGGGATCAGGCCGGCCAAAATGGAAAGCTATGCACAAGTAGTATAAGGTCAGGCTACACCCTACGTGTGGTGAGGGGTGGCTATGCACAAGTAATAAACAAGTAGGGGTATGATCACATAACCTCTAATAACTCTCCATCTCCGAGTAGTATAATGAATCCAGACATGACAGGTCATGACACAAGATTCGAAGAGCAGGGGCCCAGCCCACTTCCAAATCGGTGTCTATACAAGTACAGGAAACAATATCGAATAATGTACTCATAACCAGGTAAACCGGGAATGACATCTCATGACGAGATTCACGTATACTAGTCCGTGTATCCTCGTGTAGAGAATCAAGTATAATACTACAACTGAATCGGATATAGTAGATATCAAAGCAATGAAAACTATCAGAGAATGTACTTGTATGATGTCCTGAGCTGAGAAAATCGAAACTACAACCCACTCAATGGGCCATAAACGGTCAACTCGCACAACTGTCTCCTAATGCTGAAATAGACATTAGCAACTTTCTCAGAATGGTCAAATTAGCTAGAAATGCCTACCCATAAGCCAAATTCTGGACACAGGAGCAAAACGGTAATTTTGGGCCAAAATGGTGTCCGCCGTTGGACCCACTTTGCACCGAAAAATATACCAAAACATATGGTCTCTAAAGTCATCAAACTACATGTCTACACGTCCGGTTTGACAAGACGAATCTAACCGTATGTCCAAAGTTGGATTCCGGTAGGACGTGCACAAATTCGTCCGTTGGATCGGGTCGCGGGCCCGCCAAAATAGCGTTCCAATCGACCGTCTCAAAATCGGACCAAACTTGGCATACAAGACCAGAAAAATGATACGGACCTGTTGGCGTAAGTTTCGTCTCGATATGACGAGTGTGCACAAAGTAATTGACAAAATGCAAAAGGTCGATACGGTAAATTTTGAC
>JANAVB010015398.1:5757733-5760233 GCA_029216955.1 Iris pallida | reverse complement strand
GCAACACCTCCGTCCGTATAGAGCCTCGAATGGCGACATCTCTATACTGGCCTGATAGCTGTTGTTGTGAGCAAACTCTACCTGGTAAGATGGTCCTCCCAAGATCCCCCGAAGTCTAACACACAAGTACGAAGCATATCCTCGAGTGTCTGGATGGTCCTCTCCGACTGCCCGTCTGTCTGGGGGTGATACGCGGTACTGAACTTGAGCTGGGTGCCCAAGCTAGTATGCAAACTCCTCCAGAAGTAGGAAGTGAAACGACTATCCTGATCCGAGACTATGCTCACCGAAACTCCGTGCAATCTGACTATCTGCCGCACATACATCTCTGCCAGCTTCTCCGTAGATAGTCCCAAGTTGAAAGGCAAAAAGTGGGCCAATTTGGGTCAATCTATCACGATGACCCAAATTGCGTCTTTCCCTCCTGAAGATCGTGGAAGTCCAGATACAAAGTCCATAGTGACGTGCTCCCACTTCCACTCTGGAATGGAGTAGCTGAAGCAAACCACCTGCCTCTATCTCTCGGCTTTCACCTGCTGGCACACTAAGCATCGAGATACAAACTAAGCTACCTCTCGCTTCGTGCCATACCACCATACATGCTCCCTCAGATCTCTGTACATCTTGTTGGCTCCAGGATGCATATAGTACTAGAAACGATGTACTTCCTGCAGAACTCCTCTCGAAGCTCTCCAATCGGAATGCACAATCTAGTACCGTGCCTCAGTGACCCATCTTCGGCTATAGAGAAATCGTCTAGTAATTGCCTGTACCTGCTCCTGTGCTCCTCAGGCCACATCATCAAACTGTGCTGATCTGACTCTGTCCATCAATGCAGACTGAATCTGTAAACCCCACATCTGAACCTTCATCCCTAGAACGATCACCTCGATACCCAAACTTCAGATCGGCCAATATGACGATCTGCCGTCAACATAAGCGACTGGATACCTGCTCAGGCATCTGCAACTACGTTGGCCTTCCTGGATGGTACTGCAAGAGATATCGAAGTCCTTCATCAGCTCAAGCCAGCGCCTCTGCTTCATGTTCAATTCCTTCTAGGTGAACACGTACTTCAAGCTTGTGATCCGTAAAGATCTCAACTCGCTCTCCTTACAGGTACTGCTTCCACAGCTTCAAAGCAAAGATAACAGCTGCCAACTCCAGATCATGGGTAGGGTAGTTCTTCTCATGTGACGTAACTGCCTGGATACATAGGTAATCACCTTCCCGTGCTGCTGAAGAACGCAACCCAAGCCCTTCCCAGAAGGTCACTGTAGACGTGAAACCACCAGTCCCAGATGGCAACGTCAAAATAGGAGCTGTATCAACCTCTTCTTTAGCTCATCAAAGCAGCCTGACACTCCCTGTCCAGACGAACTGTACATCTTTTCTGGTATCTAGTCATCGGCTCTGCAATCCGAGAGAAGTCCTGAATGAACTTCCGATAGTAGCCTGCCAGACCTAAAAAGCTCCGAATCTCGGTGACTGACTCAGTGTGGACCAAGTCTCAACTCTAAAATCTTCTTTGGGTCCACGAGATCCCATGCTCGGTCACAACATGACCCAAAACTATATCTCTCCAGAAAAACTCATACTTTGACAGCTTTTCGTACAACTGCTCCTTCCTGAGAGTCTCTAGCATAATCCGCAGATGCTCCTCGTGCTCCTCTGGTGCCTTCGAGTAGATCAATATGTCATCTATGAAGACCACCATGAATTTGTCAAGGTTCTGATGGAATATCTTGTTCATCAAGTTCATGAATCCTCTAGGTATTGGTCAACCCAAATGGCATAACAGAGAACTCATACTGACCATACCGAGTCCGAAATGCCGTCTTTGAATGTCCTCCTTCTTCCCTTTCAACTGATGTAACCAGACCTCAAGTCTATCTTCAAGAATACCTTTGCGCCACTCAACTGATCGAACAGTCATCATCCTTGGCAACGAGTACTTATTCTTGATAGTGAGGTTGTTGAGCGCCCTGTAGTCGATACACATACGTACCATCTTATCCTTCTTCGGTACAAACAGAACAGGTGCACCCCAGGTGGAGAACTGGATCGGATGAATCCCTTGTCCTGCAGCTCGTCGACTTGCTTCTTCCTTCACCTGCCACTTGCTGTTGTCGATCCTATAAACATGCTGCGAGACAGGATCAGCGCCCGCACCAAGTCTATAGAGAACTCAACATCCCTGTCTGGCGATTCCTGGCAACTCATCAGGAAAACATTAAAGAATCCTGTTATCAATGATGTGGCAATTTCTGCAACCGTCAACATAGCTCCACAAAAACCATCTCCGCTCAGCTGCTCCCCTGGTGAACTCAAACTCTGGCTCTCCCGGCGGTCTAAACAAAACTCTGCCTCCTCTACACATCTATACTAGCATGGTCATGCTCAACCAATCCATACTGAGTACCATATCATAGCTCAGAAGGGGTATTACGAGCAAGACGCACTCAAATGCCGGCCTCCCAGTGTAACTCTCCGCCCCTTG